>PVIJ01003167.1:0-141120 GCA_004024925.1 Scalopus aquaticus
AAAAAAAAATAAAAATAAAAATATATATAAACCATAAAAAAAATGAGATAATGTATGTAGAATCCTTGACATAATTAGCATTATAATGATGAATAAATTATGGCTATTGTTATTTTATTATTTATTAAAAAAAATAAAAAATAAAAAAAAAAAGAAAGCTTTCCCTGTCTCAGTCTGGTTAGGTACCTACACAGGGTTCTCAGGGTCCCCTGGTTTTCCTCCATGACATGCTTGACATGGTTAGATGTGATTGTTTCCACACCTGGATCTCCCACAGGGAGGGATTTCCTCAAGGATTGGGTTATCAGATGCTTGGGACTGTGACTAGCAGAAACCTACTGCAAATTGACTTAGTAAGAAAATTTATTAGTTTTCAAGATAGGAAGCCCATATCTCGCCATCTAACCTCATCTTTCTTATACCCTCTGAGTCCTCTGTTAATAAGGATTAACAGCAGACCCAGCCCTCTTTTTGTGCAGCTCTCATTTCTTCTCATCAACAAAAGGAATCTGTCCCAGAAATACTCCCTTTCTCTATCCTGCATCAACAATATTTTTCTTTTCTACAAAATCAATGGTTCTCAACCAGGAGTGATTTTTCTCACCACCACCACCACCACCAACCTCCCAGGGAAATTTGGCAATTTCAAGAGACTTAAGGTTAACACAACTGGAAAAGTAGGGGGGTGCTGCTGGTCCCTTGTGAATCCAGGGATATTTGTAAACATCTTAAAATGCAAATGACAGCTCTCTACAACAAAAATTATACTTCCCCAAATGTCAGTAGTACCAAAATTAAGAAACCCTGCACTAGATTGTCCCAATAAGTGTGCACACATGCACACACATGTACATGTACACATACAAAGGCTGGTATTCCTCACATCTTAAAAAAATCACCCTTCCCTGACTCCACATCCCCTTCCAACTTCAACCCTATTTCCTTCTCCCTTTTATTGTAAAAGTCCTCAAAAGTCTTATCTAACTTCACTGTGGCACATCCCTCTAAATATCACTTAAACTTTTCCAGTCTGGCTATGCCCTCAACATTCCATCAAAATTTTCTGGTTAATGTCACCAATTACCTCCATATTATTTGTCCAACAGTCAAGTCTCAGCAGCATTTGAGTAAGTTGATAACTCCCTTTTCCTAGAAATACTTACTCATTTGATTTCCAGAATCTATGCTCTTCCGATTGTATTTCTAACTTTAATTATTCCTCTTCAGCCTCCTTTTCTGGTTTCTTACGTCCTTTTAAATGTTGGCATGTCCAGAGCTCACCCTTTGGATTTTCTCTTATATATACTTCCTTGGTAGACTCATGTGGCTTCAAATATCATCTATATACTGATAAATCCCAAATTTTTATCTCTGTCCTGCACCTCTCCCCTGGATTCCACACTCATGCCTCATTTACCTACTCAGCATCTCCACCTTAATATTTAAGATGCAAGTAAGATTTGGCATGTCCAGTTTGAGCTCCAGATCTTTCCTATAAAATTCGCTTCTTAGAAAAAAAAATTAAGATAAAATAAAATCTGAATTTTCTTCACACTTATTAATCAAAGCAAATTACAATTCCATTCTTCCATTTCCTTAAGGTAAAACCTTGGCGTCATTCTTGGCTCATTCTTTTATACCCCAATTTAATCCATCATCAAACTTATCAAATCCTACCTTTAAAATGCAGTATGTTCAGAATCAGACCACTCACTACCATCATCTCTCCCCTGGATTACTATAATAACCTCTTAATTGGTCTTCCTACTCCCACCTTTTTCCTCCTCTGGTATATTATCAACACAGTAACCAGAATGAAAACCCAGCATCATAAAGCAGATATATTATTTCTTGATTCTAAACACTCTGATGTTACTCATCTGTCTCAGAATAAATGTCAAAATTCTTATAATTATTAATCTACTTCAGTTACACTGGACTCCTTGCTATTACTAGATCATACAAAACATGCTTGTCTCAGGGCCTTTGCACTTGCTCTGGTCTCTATTTGGAAAATGTGAAGTATTTTCTTAAACATCATCTTCCTAAGAGAAGCCTTTCCTAACCTCTTTATTTCATTGTTAATTCCCCTTTCCTGTGCTATTTTCCTTCCTGCCTTATATCATCATTTAACATGCCATATATGTTATATATTTGCCTGTCTCTTTCTAATAGAACATAAGCTCCGTTAAGCCATGTCTGTTTTGCACATTGTTGTATCCCCAATGCCTAGAACAATACCTCACATATAAGTTCTCCACACTCATTTGTGGAGAAAATGGCCAGCCACAACGAACACTACTGGGAGCAACTATGGCTGACCCTTATTTAATCCCTGACACCCAACAGGGGTACAGAATAGAAACTAGTTAAATAAATGAATTTTCATCATCGTTTTTAATAATTGTGCCTGTCATGTGTTTCAGGACTTTCTTAATTCTGATGGGTTACAATTTCTCCTCACTCCATACCCCTCAAATATTCCTGTGGGGAGACAGGGATCTCCCTGCATGTTTTCCCTAAGTCACTTGTTATCTGGGATCTATTTATTCCCACTCTCCTGTTCCTGGAACTTTTACCAGTATCCCAGCCAAGCCCTAGCTGTGTATGTTACCATCACTCCTATGGGCTCCACTTCTGGGACACCTGAACTTTCCACCAATTCTAGGTGCCTGACATTCTCTTAGACTAATTTATCCTTCAGAGCAAAAATGCTATCTGCTTCTCTTTGTCCCTAGTAATTGGCATAGGATCCAGAACACAGTAGGCGCTCTGTTAATAGTATTTGAACTAAACTTTTGTCTATTTCTATTTTGTTTCTTGTTACAGTCCTCATTTTCTCCATACTTTCACATAGCCACAGTTATACCTTAGTAAATTTATTAGTAGATATGCCTCTATGGTATCATAAATAAGAGTACAGACTTTGGATTTCAATGGGCTGAAATGTAGCTCTTTTAATTATGAGTTACATGATTTTAGGCAAAATACTTAATTTCTCTAGGTTCTTTCTTTCCATTGGTGAAATAGAAATAATGCCAAAGAAAGTTATGGCAAAGATTAAATTCCATAGTGTATACAAAGTCTTAGCACTCTAGCACAATGCTAGTTCAATGAAAGATAATATTAATATTCCCTAGGAGATGATCATAAATACAAAACTATAAGTATCTTTAAGATCAGGGATTCTCTAATATTTAGAAACTACAGATTGGAGGGAAATGACAAGAGTTTAGGGCTGGTAAAACCAACAAGAACCACATATGAAGGGGTAAGGAGTTTAGCTTTTATTCTTCAGACCATGAATAATCATCAAGGGTTTTGTAACACCTAAAGCAAAGAGCAAGCTAAAGATGATATCTGTGAGTACTGAAAGAAGATGGCCAGGATCGCTGCATGAGACCATTGAGCTTTATGGTGACTGACATCAATAATGCATTCAGGCAATAGTTACATGATATCAGTCTTTCAGATGAAAATAGGAAATATCAGTCAAACATCTGGTTGTTTAGTCTACCCAACATCAAAGACCTGGCTGTTCTGAAACTTTCAGATGTTTGGCTGAACGGTTTAGTTTTCATCTTCATCTAAGAAGTCTGGTAGACACAATCACTATGATTTTTGTCAGTTTTAGGCTTGGGGTTGGTTTTTTTTAATTATAAAAACATTTTTATGATAACATAAAAGGAACACTTTAAAACAAAAAACAAAACCTCTCTAATTCTACCTCTCTAAAACAACTGGCTTTATTTTTGAATAGTCCCTTTACAACACATAAAATTTACACTGCTTACCTACAGTGAACATGTTTGTGTGTTTTCCTTTGCACTAAAAGTTATACTGTAATATTTAAATTTTAGCATAATTTACACTTGAAAATAGTTTGTTACCAACTGGACATGTTAGAATCTACTGAATTTTAAATCCTGAAATTTTTATTGCCTCTAATTTTTCATTAAAATGAATAACTTTTGTACTGATTGGTTTTTTCCCCTCTAAATAATTTTATAGGATAACAAGTAAAAGGTCAAAGTTTACCTATGGTCCAATAAAGTTTTCTACATTTCAAGGGAATTATATTGATAATAGCAATGTATCAGTTCCCTATTTCACCACAATCTTATCGATGTTGATGTTGTATTTTCAATGCTTTAGTTTCTTGCCAAACAAGTTCTGTAAAAATTATTTTAAACATAGATAACTGTATCCAGAGAACTACCAATCAATCCTGAAGGTAAATTTAAGACATGTTGAGACTTTCAAAGTCTCAAAAAATCATTTCCCATTTCTCTTTTCAAAGAAGCTATCTTAGGATATGTGACACCAAAAGAAGGAGGCAAAAGAAAAAAAAAAGGAAAATGTGGGGTTCATAAAACAGGAGCTATAATACAGGAGACAGGCAAAGAGAACCCACATAATGATTACAAAGGAAATTCCTAGGATGACAACTCTTAAGACTGTACTGGTGACCCTTGAATAAGGCAAGGGTTAGGGATACCCTAACACCTCACACATTAGAAAATCTATGTTTATCTTTTGACTCCCCAGAATTTTACAAATAGCCTCCTCTTGACCAGAAACCTTACTGGTAACCTAACCAGCCAATTAACACACACTCTGTATGTTATATGCATTATATACTGTCTTCTTAAAATAAAACAAGCTAGAGAAAAGGAAATGCTATTAAGAAAATCATCAGAAAGAAAAACTACGTTTACAGCACTGTGCTATATTTATCAATACCTTAAGTTTACAGTTGGTTTATAAGAAAATCTGTGTACATGAACCCACACAGTTCAAACTGTTGTTCAAGCGTCAGTTTTATAAAGACTGGAACAAATGAAGGACTCCAGGACTTATATCTTATGGAAATAAATAGGACAGATAAACTACATATTCGATAATGCAGAAAATAAAGGCATAAGAATTAAGCAAATGAAAAAATTAAATATTTCTAGTAAGAAGTGTATGTACAAGAAATATAATTATCGTATAATGCTTAATTTAACAATAAATACTCATAATTCAAAGTGTGAAGTTTGATTTAGCAAAAGTTATATTTTAACTACATTAGGGAGGAGAAATATGGGTCTAACTTAAACCCTTCTCCTTTTTTCTCTTAAATTGTTAGCAATTTAGTGGAATATAAACGTGAACGGATTAGAAATATTTACTTTCTCTCTACCTGACCCCTCCAGAATTTGAAAACTTTTAAGTATTCTTATTATCATGGCAATATATTTGTTTTTATAAGATTATATATAAAGGTTCCAGCAAAGCAGCTTTAAAGAGTTTATATGGTGAAGCAAAATAAGTTAGAAGCAAAAAGAAAAATATTGAATGGCTTCACTTATAAGTGGAGCATACAAAACCAAACAAAGGATCAGGATAAAAAAACAAAAAACTTGCAAGCTGACCAAAGACTTGAGGCAAACAGCAAGGGAAAGAGAGCTGTCAAAAGAGGGGAGACAAGAGTACAAGGGACTATGGCAATGGTTCAGAGGTGTTGTGGTGGGGGGAGAAATATGGGACTACAGCTAAAGGGAGAACAATGACATAAAAAAATTTTTTTCCAACAACCAAAAAGAGTTTATTTGGATAATTACCATTCTTATTGCATTTATTTAAATAACAGGCCTAGTTTAATGAGATTGGACTTCTTTTACAAACTAATTTATGATTATCATTAATAAAAGTAGAAGTGATGATAGAGAGAAAAATTATGGATGTACCTTTATAGATCTTAGACTCTAGTGCTATTAATTGCGTTTCAGGTTTGTTTTCTACCTGCAAACTGTACTGTGTACTGAATTCGCTGGTTTCCTACAATATTTTCTCATCAAAATTATTCAAACTGAAAACAAGGAAAATCTGTCAGATGGCCATTGTCTGCCCTCGGTCCATCTACAGATGCTTGAACTCTTACATCTAGAAATCTTCAGCTATTAATAGCTTCCCTCGGGCATTACCTCCTGGAGATATAATGTCCAGCTTGGACTCAGCATTTTGTTTGTTATTATAGGAATTTTAGCTGCTGTAAAACTGTCTCCTCTGGATAGCTTGAAGTTAAAAGGATGCTGCTTGGATAATGGCACTTTGAGATGATTACTAAGGCTTAGGAAACATAACCCTGAGGAACTCCAAGGAACAGAAGATGCTGACGTAAAGAAAAATTGACATAAAGTCTTTCTCTGCTCTGGTGCTCAACTGTGGCCTAAAGGCTCCCAATCAACCACTTTCCCTCATATGTAGGACATGACATATACCAGAAATGAGTCTTCTGAACTTATAAGGAACTCAATCCATTTACTGATTGGCAATTTTTCTGAGAAAGAACTTGAGAAAAGTTGAGAAAACTGGAAAGTTGACATTTGTGGAGTTTTTTTTTGTTTTTGTTTTTTTTTTTTTTTGTGTGTGTGTGTGTGTGTGTGTTTTTAAGGGAACTGTGGAGCCATTACTTAAAAAACTACATTAGTCTATCTCCTTTGAACTGGGCCAAGGACCTTTGGACTTAGCCAAAAGCAATTGTTTTAGAAGTTATTCAGATCATGAAAACTGAAGATTATAGAATTATTCCCAGAAAATAGAGCCAATTATGTATGACCAAGAAAGTTAAGAATCATTTAAGCTTGCTTACAATAATCAATTCATTTCTTTAGTCACTTAACCACTTGTATTCCTCCTTTCCTCCCATAAAAAGGACTCTGTCTTTCCTGTTTTAGAGGTTTTCTACCAGAATCTATATCCCAAATTGCAATTCTTTGATCCCCCCCAAAAATGCTTTGCCTATTTAATTGCCTCCTGAATTTTAGGTTGACAAAACACTATTGTTTAATAGGGAGGGGCTATAGAGCACAGCATTAAGATCCTTAGACTTTTTCCCCTTAGGAATAACTTTGAAAGGATCTATGAGACACTGACTTAAATCTTTCTGAGGTCTTAACAAAAGATTTTATCATTTCATCCTTGACTTGTTTTCACCCTGTGATCCCATTTTACTACCAATAACTGGGATTTGATCTTTACTATGAGGCCATTTGTTCCTTTGGAATTCCTTTGAAATGCTATTGTTGGCCCTTTAGTTTATCTCTCTTTTCATATTTTACTCTAAATAGCCCTCCCTCCAAAAAATCAGTGGACAGTTTGCACTTGTGCTCAGAAATACCCCTGACAGATCCTTCGGTTCATTAGGAATCTATTTTCCATATTACCATAAGGTACTATGTTGCCAAAGTTTCCTCCAGCTTCCAATAACAATTCCTTGACTGTTCTACAAGTCCTCATCAACTATTTCCTGAAGGATTTTCCAGCTTTCACTAACAGTGAAAGAGCACTAGGGAGGAAGGGAAGGGCACCACAGGTAGCATAAGCTGAATGTACACACTATATGACTAACATTTTCTTTAAGTGAAAATTCTTGCTTTAAACTGAAGACTCATGCCCTGATGAGGCCCGAAAGAGCGCCAGACATTGATGCCACCAGAAATTAACCAGGATGAGCAGGCTGAGATGTACCAGAGTCAACATAACCAGGAGGCTGATAACAAGATCTGGGGGCTGAATGTAAAGACACTAGGAACGTCAACTGTGATGGGCTATTTGCTTATGATGGTCTCTGTAAGGTCAGCCGGAGGGCAAACAGGCCTCTAGAGAATGCTGCATGGACAATCTTGAAACCCTGCCTACCTCAAGGCATTTCACGTATCTGCAATGGCCACCGGGGCGCCACTCAGACATAACTGGCCTGATAAATATCAAACTGTGCAAAAATGTTGGCCACTTCCTCAGTGCCAGGACTCCTCACCCCTGTCATGAGTTCTACATAACTAAAATTTCCTTGCCCATGCCCAGCACATAGGCACCCTCAACCCAGGGTATAAAAACCCTTCTTACCTCCACCAAGATTCAACTTCACTGGCTTCCATGTTGAGACCCATGAACCTCGCCTGGGAGCTCTGCAATAAAGGCAATAAAGGCCCTTTAACTGCCGCTTTGCCTGGACTCTGTATCTTTACTACTGCGCATACCTTTCACATAACTCTGTCTCTGTCATTATAAAAAGGCAGCTAGAGATGAGATGTCAGAAAGGTTTCTTCAGGGTATTATGCCTGCCATTTCCTCAGAGCACCAGCTATCTGAAAAATAAAATCACTTATAGATTCAATTCCTGCCTCTGTTTATTGGCTTTTTGGTAGTTCCAGGCAGTACCAAGAACCTAGCCTATTCTGAAATCCACAGGTTCCTGAAGGTTCTTCAAGTCTCCACCCACTGCTCAGTTTCAAAGCCAGTATCCCATATTTCAGGATGTGTGTTATAAAGACACCCCATTTCTGGGTATCAACTTCAGTTCTGGATCAGCTTACCAAATTTTCCCAAAACTGAATAGAATTAGACAAATATTTCTTTATTTTATGGGTCAATATTCAGAGTAAGTCTTAATGCTCAATTCTTCCGCTCCACATGGAGTTAACTCCATAACTGGCCTGATAAATATCAAACTGTGCAAAAACAGCCAGCAGTTAGTATGGTCTGGAGGATCCGAGATAGCTTTACTCACGTGAGTGACACATTTACCAGGACAAGAGAAAAGTGGGATTCAGCTAAGCTTTTCCTTTTTCATTCTCATGAAGGGTAAGATTCCCTAGGCCCTGATCCTCTGTATATCCATGAGGTCTCTGCAAAAGTTGTATCAGACATCTTATATGACAGCCAAGAGCTCCAAGAGGCAGTATTCAAGAAGTAGGAAGTAGAAGCTTCTAGTTTTTTAAGTCCCGGTCTTAGAAACAGACTGTGTCATTTCTGCCATATTTTATTAGTTAAAGCATTCATAGTGTCTCCTCAGATTCAAGGGGAAAGGACATAGACACCATTTCTTCATAGGAGTATCACCAAAAAATGTTTAATCATATTTATTTTGCCAAATGAAGTTAACAGTAAAGTCAAAACTTGAATCCAGATCTTCTGCTTTCAGGTGCAAATATGTGTCACTATAACATTCATTCACACATAATTAAATGAAGGTTTCTGGAATACCCCTGTCTGCCAATACCATGTTAGATGGTGCTAGTACCATATTTTATAATGTTAACTCTGTGCTGGGGTGGTTCTCAATCTAAAGAAGTCAGCAGATATGTTCACAGACAGTGTTAGATGGTAATAGAGAAGTCTGCCAAATGCTGGGCAAACACAGAAAAGGTAGGAAATATCTACAGTGGTGAAAGGGGAGTACTGGGAGGATTTCCCAGAGAAAATGACCTGAGTTAAGTTCTAAAAGCTGATGAGGATTTGTGGAGAAGACAATGAGGACTATTTAGGCATGTGTGAAGGGGAGGTAGCGTAAAAGAGAATGGTATTTTTGGGAAACATCAAGGAGTTCACAGGTTTGATGTAGAGGATGTGAGGAAAATCAATGATTGAGAAATTATCTTTACATTTTTTTTGAGGGAGTTAGAGAGGCATAAGAAGAAAGTGACTAGATACCTCATTTCATCTTTATGTTTTTCCTGTTGAAGAACAGTGTTGTGGCTCCAAAGTTTTCCATTCTCTGATCCTGTCTGCAACATGCCCTCCCCTTGATTCTTTTTTAAAATCATGGTAGTAGGATTAAAGGAAGATGAGATCATTTAATGTGCTAAGTTTACATCCAGCACATAAACTTCTATCTTTCAACATGTGTGCAAGTCTGGGTAACAGACTATGTAATGAAAATTAATCAAGCCTACACGTTGAGACTGACCCTAATACTTGCTGGAGTAGAGGTTGATGTGATGCTACAAAAAGATTGTTTTACTTAACATCAGACACCAGCATGCTAAGTTAGGGACCCATTCTACTATCTGTCCTCTGTGATGCCTTTGTGAAAATCAGAATGAGATACATACTCTGGTAAGACATAGATCTACACCAGATTTTAGTGACTTGGAAAACAGAGTGAGGTCTGAAACAGCTGACACTGGTTTCCTGGGTTGGGCACCTTTGTGATGTATAAAATGTGCAACTCTATGTTCTGGCCTTCAATTCTTAAATTCAGAACAGCGACTGTGGACACACACCAGAGAAACTAGTTTTCATTCCTTTCTCCCCACATCCATTGGTCCCAATATCCTGTGACTTACTGTTCAAACACTAGGCAAGTCCTCCTCCTCCTCTTCACTTCTCTGAATGATCCAAGGACTGCTACCCTGGAATATAGAGCATCGTTTGCCAGAGTAAGTTTTGCAAGAATAATAGTCCATCCATTCCTTTGCCTGCATTTGGAAAATGACTTTTTAAAGTTTTTTTAATTCAATGTAGAAACCATTTTGAAATACTAACACCAGAGAGAGAGAGAGAGAGAAAGAGAGAGAGAACATGCAAGAATGAGCACACATGGGCAACAATCCTGTCTGCTATAAAATAAGCCACTTTCATTTTTCCATATTACCTTGGTGACCATTGTCTCCAAGTTCCTAAATTCCAAACTCTGCAACATTCATATACCATTATGTCACTGGTCATTTTAATGAGAAAATTTATTTATTTTATTTTGTTTTTTACTAAATAGTACATAGCTCAAGAAATCTTCATGTTTCAGTTATGCATAAATCTAACAAATGCCTAGTTCTTATCATGTGCCAGGCTGTTAGATGCTGAACAATCAGCAATAACCATGACAAAGCCTTCCTCCATAGACCTAATTCCAATGACAGAGAAATACAATGAACAATACATATATAATTAAATATCTGGTGCTATTAAGAAAAACAAAGGAAGGCACGGGAATAGAGGATACTATTACAGAGAATTGTTACAGGGCAACCCAGAGGGAAATGGGGGTGACCTAGGTTTTAAGCCCTCACCTGGGCACCCAAGAACATAGGACAGATACAAAAGCAGACACATGGAGAGGAACAATAGTGTTTATGTACATAGGGATGAGAAAAACAGGGAAGAGAGAAGAGAAAAAGAGAGAAAATGTATAGGCTGGCATGTGGCCAGATGCTGTCTGTTCTACTCCAGATACATCTGCTGAGCAGAGACCAAGGTCCAAGCCTAAGCCCCGCGTGGCAAGTTGGTGGCCTCTCCACAAGCACTCCTCACTAGCAGTTTAACTGTGAAGCACCAGGGATTTAACAGCCAATGTGCCAGCTGGTTTAATTGCCCAAACTCCCAGCTGATTCCCTATTTCCCATTAGCCCCCGCCACCCCACCCCCAGGGCTCAGGGGAGTAGAGTCTGGAAAGCTTCACCTTCTACCATCAGTAGCTATGAGGGCCACCCACTGGCTCAGAGTTTGTGAAACAGGGCTCTGGAGGGGCTATAGTATCAGAAGGACAGGGCCCAAGAGAGGATAGGTCTCTGAGGTTTCTTCACCCTCGCATACAATTGCAACACCACTCAGGCTCAGGAAACAGCAGTGGGGATTATTTAACAAACAGGGGAAACAAGGGGTTCTCAGACCTATGGTGGCCAGCTATCTTACCCCAAATAGTGTCCAGTGTCCAAATATCCTAAACAAAAAGTCGCTCATCCAGATGACACTGTCCCATCAACGAGGGCCTGGAGCATGTGGCACGCCGGCAAGCAGCAGGCCAGGATCCAACTCACCACAGCTGGAGGTACTTACTGATGGTTCCTGGGATGCCGCTGCAGCAGCCCAGAGCAACAGCTGAAGGCTGGAATGGACAGCACTAGACGCTAGACCAGACAGCAACAGAGGCAGCATCACTGGGAGGCGGTGGCAGATGACTAAGGTGACCCAAGCATAGAGTGCCAGTCACCCAGTCATGAGCACTGCAGCTCTTTGTGAGTTGTTGGCCCACACCAACAGCAAACAGCTCTCTGAGACACCAGGCCTGGGGCTTTGGTCCTCCTTTCAGACGATATGAGAGGCAGGCTGGAGGCAGGTGGGGCCAGCAGGGCCTCTGTGCAGTTCTTTGGCTTCTCTTCTTCCTTGGGAGGTTGGCTGCTGGATGCTGCTTCTTTCTCCTTTGGAGGTCAGGAACAGAGTGAGTGAAAGAGTCTGAGAATTCAAGAGTCTCCCTTCTGAGACCAGGAACTGAGAGAGTCCTTCTCAAGCACAGAGTGAGAGAGTCCAGTGAATACAGGAGCCCCAGACAGGCTCCTGCACTGCATTAGGGTCTCCCACCTACAAGTCTGATTCGACCATTTTCAATCCTATGGCTGATTGGACCATTTACCATCAGTTCATAGTTCCCACCTGATCGATCAGGTCTACAATCCAGGAACCAAATCCACAGGCCTTTCTACTGCCTGCAGCTGGAGGGAGCCACGGTGCTGGAGCTGGCCCAGTGGGGCCCCATGGTCCATCCCTGCATGCCTGAACCAGGGGCTGCACGCCCTGGGGGTACATGGTAGGGGAACCACTGCCACCTTCCATCACTACTGGCCTCTGCCTGCAGTCTGAGCCCCAGTGCGGCCACCGGTGGTGGGCAGTAAGATGCCCACCACCTGCTGCCCTTGCACTGCCCGCAAGCAGAACTCTGGAGCCAACGTGCTGGAGCCCTGAAGGGGAGGTATCTCTAGTTTCAATTGCTCCCCACTGTTCATCTTACAGAGTGACCATTTTAGAAAAAACATCTCAAATATTCAATTACTTAAACATTTCCATGATTTTTCCTTATTTTGTTTTTTTATTGAAAATTTTCTTTAGGAGAAAGCCCCCCAAAGGGGCTCTATCTGTTTTAGCCACTGGTTTTATTGATACTATTAAGATACTGGTTTTACTGTTAAGATAATTATTCTCTTTTATTTTAGGGATTGTTAGTGTCTTACTGTGCCTAATTTATCATGTATGTATGTATAGGAAAAACATAGTATATAGATAGGGTTTGATTTAATCTGCAGTTTCAGGTATCTACTGGGGGTCTTGGAACATCTCCTCTGTAGAAAAATGGGGTCTGTTGTATTATTCAGTCTTTAAAAGGAAGAAAATTCTGCAATAAGTTGAAATGTGGATGAACTTTGAAGACATTATCTGAGTGAAATATCCTAGTCCTAAAGAGACAAATACTACATGATTTCCTTTATTACAAATACTACTTACGTCCTTGTTTTACTTACATGGAGTACGTAGAGGGTCAAATCATAAAATAGAAAGTGTAATGGTGGTTGCTGGGGGCTGGAGGGAAAGGAGAATGGGGAGTTATTATTTAATAGGTAAAGAATTTCACTTTTACATGATGAAAAGAATTACAGGGATGGATGGTGGTGATGGCTACACAACAATGTTGAGGTATTTAAAACCACTAAACTCATTTAAAATGGTACATTTTGATTATATCTATTTTACTACAATAATAAAATTGGGGGGAAAGTCACCAATGGTACATTTTGATTACATGTATTTTACTAAAATAATAAAATTGGGGGGGGGACAGTTACAGCAATCTAGATATATTCCATTTGCAGATTCTTAGCATGTTAAGACAGTTTTCCCGACTATGCCTTCATCTAAAATCTTCTGCCTGAGTCCTTGGTCTCCACTGCTATTCCCGGTCAGTTTATAAAACTCAAGGGTCAAGACTTTTTTAGCCACCCGAACCAGCGTTTCTCAAATTTGAATGTGCATATAAATCACCTGAGCATTATGGTAAAATACATATCCTCATTTACGCAGTCTCTGGGGGGGCCTGAGATTTTGCATTTTTAACAAGCTCTCAGGTAATTCAGGTAGTGCTGATCTGTGGAACATCCTGAGTAGGAAGGCTTCAGAAAGCAATTCTCAAAGTTTAAATCTCAGGACCCCATATGTGCTTAAAAATTATTGAGAACACCAATGAACATTTTTTATATAAACTGTATCCTATTAGAAAACAAACTAAGAAATATAAAAATATTTCCTTTAAAAACAATGTTAGCAATATTGTGTTTATATATAATATTTTTACAAAAAAACTGTATTTCTCCAAAATCACTTTACATTTTTGTAATTATAGATTTAATAACAGGCACCAACCTATCAGAAATAGATCTAGCAGGCAGGATATCAGTAGGGACATGTTGAACTCAACAGCACCATAAATCAACTGGGTTTAATGGCTATCTATAGACTACTTGATCCAGCAACAGCAGAATATACGTTCTTCTCAAGCTCACATGAAACATTCACTAAGACAGATCATATTCTGAGTCATAAAACATACCTTAACAAATAACAAATTTAAAGGACTAGAAATTATACAATGTTAACTCTCACCCCATAATGGAATAAAGCTAGAAATCAATTACAGAAGATAGCTGGAAAACAAACAAAAAAGTTAGAGACTGAATAAATAGTACAGGAGTCAAAGAAGAAATCTGCAGAGAAATTAAACAGTATTTTGAACTGAATAAAAATTAAAAGAGAACTTACCCGAATTTCTGGGATGCTACATAAGTAATGTTTGGAAGAAAATTTCTGGCATCAAATGTAAATCCAAAGTAAGTAGAAGGAACTGACTTAACAGAAACCAGTTAAACTGAAAAGAGAAAAATAATGAAGCCAGTAACTGGTTCTTGGAAAACATCAGTACAATCAATAAACCTTTATCTAGGCTACTTAAGAAAAAAGAGAGGACAAATTGCCATCAGCAAAATGAGAGGAAGGATAATACTAAAGATTTCACGGACATTAACAGGATAATAAAGAATTACTATGAACAAATCTGTTACCATAAATTTAATAACCTAGTTGGAGTGAACCAATTCATTGAAAGATACAATCTGCAAAATACACAAGAAGAAAGAGAAAATATGAATAGACCTGTATTTATTAAATAAATCAAATCAGTAATAACCTTCCCAAACAGATTGTGCTATGAAGGAAAGAATTGATAAAGTGAACTTCATTAAAATTAAAAATTTCTGCTATGCAAAAGACACTATCAAGAGAATGAAAGAGAAACCACAGACTGGGAGAAAACATTTGCAAACAATAAAGAACTGTTTTCTAAAGTATATAAAGAACTCTTAAAAGTCAACAGTAAGAAAATAGCCACTTAAAACATGGGCCAAAATCTAGGTGCCCCCTCTAAATCCTGAACCCCACGCGGGCCAAAAAACCTTCACAGACTCTTTGCCATTGAAAATATACAGATGGCAAATAAGCATATGAAGGGAGAATTTCAGGGAAGCAGAAATTAAACAATAATGCGATAACACCACCCACCTATCACGATGGCTAAAACCCAGAACACTGACTGATAGTACGGGTGAGAAGATGTAGAAACAGGAACTCTAGTCATTGCTGGTGAGATACAAAACAACACAGCCACTTTATCAGTTTCTTACGAAACTAAACATGCTCTTTTTTTTTTTTAAAGATTTATTTTATTTATACATACAAGCTGGGGTACAGGCCAGAGATGTGGGGTGGCGAGAGGGCTCACCAGAGACAGAGCGGGTAGCAGAACAGGCAGATCAGAACCACACTGCTGAGGGGAGCAGCAGGTGAGGAAGGACCATGTGGGATTCTCCCCGGCGTGGAACTCGCATCACCGCTGCCGACAGCTCCACAGCGCAACGCTTAACCGCTGCGCCACCGGGGAGGCCTAAACATGCTCTTACCAATCAGTAAGCACATTCATTTACACAAATGAGTGGAAAACTTTCGTCCACACAAAAACATGCAAATGGACTCTTTGTGAAAATAAAAAATAGTACAGCTGCTGGGGAAAATGGCATGGAAATTCCTCAAAAAGTTAGAAATAAGAGTTACATTATCCAGAAATTCCACTTCTGGGCATATAATTAAAATAATTGAAAGCAGGCTCTCAAAGAGCGATATATACACCCATGTTCATAGTAGCATTATTCATGATATCTAAAACATGGACGCAACCCAAGTGCCCATCAATGGATGAATGCAAAGGCAAAATGTGGTATACACATACAATGGAATGTTATTCAGTATTAAAAAGGAAGAAAATTCTGCAATATGCTACAACACAGACAAACTTTGAAAACATTATGCTAAGTGAATGGAATAGGCCAGTCACAAAAAGACAAATACTATTTGTAGCTGTATTGTATTATTAGTATAGTATTAGTATTATATTCTGGCTAAATCTCTGTTAGGATTTTTGCTGAAGATAGGCCAGGGTAGTGAGATACAGAAGATGTAGGATTCTGGTTAAATAGACTCCATTAGATTTTTGCTAAAACAATACTAAGTGGGCCAAGAACAGATTCCAAGGTTAGAGCTTTGAGGATTTAGAAGAGCCTGACTACAGTTAGGTCTTAGAGAGAGTCTTTGTCACTGCTGCAGTTACTATTTTTAATTTGAAATTATGGTTATACTCTGGCCTACAGGCTACTTCCCAAGGGTTCCCCTAAAGTTGGGCTACGAAGAAAGATCACTAAATGTCTACTTCCTTGCAAAGGTACATTTGGATGCCAAAGGCATTCAAGATAAGTCTCCCCCCATTCTCTTCTTTTTACACATTATGGGATGAATACCAGGATGAAAAAAGATGTAATCCTTTTCCAGGACCTAATGAAAGTAACTGGTATATGATTCATATACCCCTGAATAGCAATTCGAAGCTATGTTTCTATTCCTGTAAAGCAAGACTATCTATATATACCTTTCAGAGCTCTTACGTACATAGCTCAGCCTAATAAATGGCAGTTAAAATTACATATATTAAAATGTATGAAAATATCCATATACAATATACAAGCAATATAATACAATGATGTCTTTTTTTTCGTTTTTTTATATTGTCACATATATTCCAACTGAGTGAAATCCAGGATTAGAGGGACACAAAGAAAGTGGTAGAAAGGGTCTGAAAAGATGGCTGAATTTCAACAGATGGGAATAGCAAGACAAAAAGTCAGAGGTGGAAAGCATGGTGAAAACAAGGGCATGGCATGCAGTGTGATGTGTCTGGAATGTAGATTGCCTAGTTGGAGCAGGAGTCATGAGGGAGATAAGGATGGGACCAAATGATGCAAGCCCTTAGTGTGATGTTACATTTCTGAAGCACAAGTCTACAAATGCTCTCTGGTCACATTTTTTATGGCAGTCATGTGGAGAGTGGACTGATGATGCAGAAGCAAAAGCTTCGTTAGGAAACTGTTGCAATAGTTCAGAAGAGACAAGGAAAATGGCAAAAGGGGGGAAGAGATGAATGCCTGAAGTTTTCCTTCCAAAGGGTCCAATAATTCCACCTTTCCAGGCTAGGGAGTTATGCAAAGATTCTTGGGGATGTGTGAAAGATTCTAATACAAATATGGCATTAGTAATGCATCTATTTAGGGGGGAGCTAACTACTAATGGGAAGGAAGTTAAATCTTGGAGAAGAGGGCATAAAATAGTAACGAGGTTATATTAAATATAGGATATAAGTGCATTTAAATAAGGTAGTGATTTTGTAAAATAGGGACTCCAAAGTTAGAGCACTCAGACCCATATCATTTAACAAAATTCTCTCTCAAACAACCCTTTCTGACTCTCACCTCTGGGTCCTTTGAAAATTTTTGTGAGGAAAGGCAGAAAGATTCATCTGTTTACTTGTCTTTCCAGATGGACTCTGAGCTCCATCTGGAACAAACCAGGTCTGGTCAATCAGTTTCTTTTGTGACTACTGGGTCTGATGTACACACACAAATAAGTAAATAGTGAATAAAAGGAGTGGGTTGAGACACACTTCATTGAATGAATAGACTACTGGGATCATTCTCAGCTTACTTGTTTCTTTCCTTTGCATAGGATGCTTCTTGAGTTGTTTGTTCATTCAACCAAGAAAGCCTACTCTAGGTGGCAATGTGCCAAGACCTGCACAAAGACCTGCATAAAGGAGAGGCAGATTATTCACCTTGATCAGATTATGACAGAGAAAAACACAGGACTGAGTACAGAGGAAGTGACTGATCTAGTCTTGAGGGCCAGGAGAGGCTTCCCAGGGAAATGAGGTTGAATCAAGGAAGGACAAGTGGGAATAAATGGTTAGCCTGATGGGAGGTAGAAGGTTGAGAATGGGGAGAAGTACGTTTCTGTCAGAAAACAGTATCGGTAGCCTAGAGTTCAGAAAATGTGAAAGGGCAATGCTGTTAATGAGACTGGGTAGTCAGATTTGTAAACCATTTAAGAATTAATAGTCATAATGGTAACGACAGTATTGGGAAGTCATTGAAGATTATAAACGGGGATGACAAGATCAGATTTACATTTTAAAAACAAAACTCAACTGTGCCCATAATTTGGATGGGGCAATGGTGAAGGCAGGGAGAACAGCTGAGAGTACTGCAGTACTCTGGGGGAAAGAGATGGTGGTGGCCTGGACTATGGTGGTGGGAATGGAAAGAAATAGAACAATCTGAGATAAACAACTGGAAGAATCTCTATGGTTGTGTTGAAGGAGGATAAGGAAGGCACTGGAGCGGTAGGGAAGGTTCATGCATGAGCTCAGACTTTATTCTGAAGGGATAAAGGGAGAGACATTTAACACTTTACCCTGGAAGTAATATAATCAGATGCATGTTTATAAATAGCTCACTTGGCAGGAGGTGGCGAGACGACAGAATCGTGCACAGGTAAGAGCCGAAACAAGCTGGGAGGGCGTAGTGGATGTGGGGAGGCGCGGGAGACCAAAGAGAGGTTTCAAAGTCGGGTGCCCATTCAACCGTCAGAGAAGCAAAAACTGACTCAGCTCCAGTAACAGCTGCGGCTGGGGGAGCAGGCGCGCAGCGGGAGCCGCCCACACCTCCCGGCGCCGAGGGCGGGACCAGAGCACGCACGGCGGCATGACGCAGACCCGCAGCTGGCCTCGTTCTGGCCGCCGCCGCCGCTCTAAGGCGGAGTAGGATGAGGCCCGCGGCCGTGGCTCGGGCGTCGGCGGGGGCAGCAGCAGCTGAGGCAGCAGCTGAGGCAGCCGCGACGGCCGCGCCCCCCCCTCCTGACCTGGATTAGGCCCAGCAGCTCCGTGGCCGCCGCCGCCCCGCGGGGGGGCGGGGTGGGGAAGTGCTTCGTCTCCCCGCCCCCCCCCCCCATCGCCGCCCCGCAGGAGGCAACCGCCGCGACCCCAGCGGAGCCGGCGGCCCATCCTTGAGCCCCCACCCCCGGGGGTTGGCATGAGCGGCTCTTCGGCGGCGCCGGGGGGCTGGGGAGCCGCCGCCGCCTGAGCCCCGGCCTGCCGCCAGATCCCACCTCGCTGACCGCGGAGCGTGCGAACTACCCCGCCACTGCTTTCTTCCTCCCCCAGATCACACACCCCAGCCTCGGAAGATGGGGAATTGCCTCAAATCCCCCACTTCGGATGACATCTCCCTGCTTCACGAGTCTCAGTCCGACCGGGCTAGCTTTGGCGAAGGGACGGAGCCGGATCAGGAGCCGCCGCCGCCATATCAGGTAGGGAAGGGTGTGTGTGTTGGGGGCGGGGGGCGGGGGAGAGTGAATCGGTATAGAGGCTGCTGGGGGAGATGGGGGGGCTTCGGGGTCGTCACGTCCCCTGGCCCTGTCAAGGCCTGGCTTGGGGGTCATTGGACCCCTTAGGACTGGATCTGAGCGTGATTGCTCCAGACTGTCAGAATAGGGGTGATCTTTAACCGCCCCTCAAGCACGGAGCAGGGATGGTATTCCCTGCCCTTGAGTTCTGGGATCCGAGTGTGTGATCATATCCCTCGATCATGGGTTCGCTTGTAGAGTTTGGGAGTGACATTAAGGCCGAATCGTGGAGTCTGAGCTTTGGGATCTGGGGATGATTTCCTCATCGCACAGCCAACTGGATAGCCCCCCCCCCCCATCTCATTTATATTTTCTTGTTGTTAGTCTCCTCTCCTTCATCTCTTCCACCCGTTGTCTGTTAATTGGATCTGGTAGTGCTCATTTCTTCATCTCCTTGGGAGAAGATCTTAAAGTGGGATTTTGGTCCCGTGACATCGAGTTGTTTATATATGTATGTATTATATATTATCCCTCCTCCTTTTGCTCCACCCCTATGACACACCTTTTAAACGCGCTGACTTAATAAAACTTGATTATCTTGAACTTTGGAAACCTTTACACCAGACTTGAAAAATACCTTCTCTGACTAGTGATTCTTCCTTTTTATCAGACTTTCTGCTAAATAGTTTCATTGATTTTTGTGTAACAATTAATAGCTCTCCAGATGTGTTTACAAAGTTAATAGCTGAGACCTTTGAGAAAACTCAAAATAGGCGTGTAGATATTATATTCCATAATATATTAAAAAACAGCTTTTCTCTATTTTTTCAATTTTAAACGATGCTGATTAAAAACTTTTTTCCCCAGAAGGTCTTGGATAGTTAACTGACTTAATTTTTTCCTGAAGGAGGTTTAGTTTTCTAATTGGGTAGTCTCCTTTGTTGTTTCATGTGGTGACATCATTATCTAGTGTTAATCATTTTCTCATTCCTGTGTAAACCAGTGTCTCATCACACCAGAAAAACCTGATTACATATGCTGGTTTTCTGAATAAAACCCTTCAGGGGCTTTCATATGTACCAATAAACGCCAATATTAATTGTGGCATATGGAAACCTCCATGATTATCACTCAGATTCTACATTCTAGGCCTGCCAAACACATGAGGCTGTTCACACCTCTGCCTTTGCTCCTGTTGCTCCCTCCCCTTGGAGCCCTTCCTCCAAGGTCAGCCAGGTGAACATCTAATACTCTTTGAGGACTCAGCTCTCCTCCCCTCTGAAGACCCTTCTTTCCCCTCCCTTCTACCTTGAATCTATAACTCTGTTGCTTGTGTCCCTGCAGATCCTCTTACACTTCCATAAGCTGCACTGGTCACACTTGTTTACTTAGATGGATGTCTCATACTTGAACCATTACCTTCCTGTGCCATTGTAGACAGTGTGAGGTAGGGCGCCGTCTCCTCTTTGTGGTTGTATCCCTTGAACTTGGCTCATAGTAGATTAATTGTGGATGCTCAGTAATAGTGGGATAAAGGAAAACTAAACCCTGAGAATAGGGAAATCTTAGTGCAGGTTCTGGCCCATAAGAATTACTTAAATAATGAATTAATGAATTTGAGTTCATTGTGTGTTTGGTATGTTTATACACTCATTTCTTTGAAAGAATTATTACAATCTGAGCTAAGTTTGTTTGTCTTTCTGAATCTTTAAAAACAAGTAAATTGTTTATATCTCACTCTTGTTTCTGTCATAAGTACTATACAATAATGTGTTTGTTTCAGTTTCATTAGCAAATATTTTTAGAGTTACAAATTTTTATTTTAAAACCTCCTCCTTTATTCTAGAGCCTCTTTCCAGGCAATTGAATATATTTGACTTACTGTACTCTTAATGCTATCTTTATAATATAGTATTGAGGATAATTTCTTTACAATTTATGGGAATTGTGTTTACCTTTTCCAGGAGGACTAGATGACAATCAGAATTTTTTTGGTATCATGAGGATTTTGTGAACATTTTCTGCAAGATGTTATTTGTGACAGTTTTCTGAAGTTGATGAGCCAGATGCTGATAAATAAATTTGGTATCAGTTGGAAGAAAATAATCACTTTGAAAGATGGGAACATAAAGAGGAAACTTTTGTAGAGAAAAACTTTTGTCTCCTTGAAGGAAATTAAACTTTTAGGAATGGTTAGTTTTGATGTGACCTGAGAAACACCAATACTAAGTAAATGATTTATATTTTCAGTGAACAGAAGTAACTTTTTCCCTCAAGAAATAATTTATAATTAACAGAGCTACAAGAATATTGGCTTATTTCTTTAAAGAGTAGTCTCAACTTCAGTAGGATTACAAAATAATTTTCTTAAAGGGAATAGCCAATTAGGAACACACTTCGTGTTTTTCGATAGTGAGTAGTTTAAAGATGTCCTTTGTGTTTGTGTTCCAGGATGTACATGTATGCCAAGAGCTCTCTCCATACATAAAGTAAATTTTTATTAAGTTCCAGTTATTTCCTGTTAGTATCTGGCAGATTTAATTGGCTGGTTGATTATTTTGCTAAACACTACATCATTATGTCCAGAGATTATAGATAATAGATATTTTTCTCTCCTGGCTTTCTTTAGTAGCCTCCTGACCGGTCTCACCCTTACCCTCCCTATTAGCCAATTCTTAACTCAGCAATCAAAGTGCTTCTGGTAAAACTAGTCAAGTTCATTAAAATTAAAAATTAAAAGCCAGATCCCTTCCAGAGTCCCTAAATCCTACATAATCTTTACCCTCTACCCCCATACATTCTTCTCTTGACACCTCTCTTACTACTCTTCACCTTTAGCTTGGCTGGCCTCCTTGTTGGGATACTCCCACCTTTGTGCTAGTTGTTACTGTGCCTGGAGTGCTCTCCCTCCAGGTGTCAACATGACTGACTCTCACCTCAAATGACAGTTTTTAAACCCTCTCTGGTCATCCTATTTAATATTATAACCTGTTCTATCATCCAGGATTTCTCCTTTACCCTGTTTTGTTTCTCCACACACGCCCCCCCTCAGCATTTATCACTTTCTAACATACTATCTTTACTTAATATGCTTATTATCTGTCTTCTTTCACTAGGTGGTTAGTCCCCTGAGGAAGGGGTTTTTTTTTTAATTGGTTTTTCCCAAATACCTAGAGCATTGCCTGGCACATACCAGGCATGCAATTATTGATTGAATGAGATTTTATTTTCTTATTTGTTTTTTATTTTATTTTATCTTACCTATTTATATCCTTTACATTATTGTGTATTCCCCGTAGGTTTCCCACCACCAAGTCACCCGTGAACCATCACCATAGTCTCTTGTGCTCTTTTCTTCCCCGTTTTGGACCCTTCCCCTCCCTCTCCCTTTCCTTACCCTTCTCCCTCGAATGAGATTTATTTTAAATGAATTAGTGTATTTATTTTGAAGCCAGTGCAATTGAATGTCTTAAAAAAACTATGTGTATTTCTAGTCCCACTTTTCCTATATTGTATCATTTTGAAGGAATCAATACTAAAAAAAAGTATTAAATATAGGAATTAGTTTAAAGTAATTATTGATAAAAATGATTTAACATGTACATATTCTACAACAAAATGTCTATTGCACAAGTACTTGAATCTTTGTTCTTAAAGAAGTGGGAGGGATGAGGTTAGAGTTTTTCTTGATATAGAAGGTAGAAAGAAAGGAATTTGGCATGCCCTCCACTCAGCTGTCTTCCTGAATGTTTAAAAAGAAACAAAGGAATTCTGCCCATCAAGAGCAGTCTTAGAAGGGTGAGAGGGAGGTTAAGTCTTGAAAAGCTGGAAAACATGAAGGTCCAAAAAAGAGTGATGTGGGTAGTCCAGTACTGAAAGGTAGACTTGAACACACTGTGGTACCTCTATCACTCTAAGACCCCTGTTTGCCCCATGCTAATGCAAGACTGGAAGTCTTTGAAAAGAGCTTTAGTATTCATTGACCAACAATGAAAGCCACTATAGTATTTCTTTATGAATATTGTCTGTGTTTGTGTATGTGTGTGTGTGTGTAAGATTGGTATCTCTCACTTTTGCTGTAGTTACATAGTTTGAGATTTATTAATTTTCCTCCTTCCCACACTTTGTGATTAACATATTTGAGATTTTAAAACCAGAAGAAACCAAGTTATTGTTAAAACAGCAGTGAATACAAGTGTAGCTCTAGTTTCAGAATCGGATCTGAGTTCATATTCCTACTGTCACTTGAATGCAAAATATGAAAAAGGCAGGAGAGTTTATCAGATTATCTTGTGTTTTAAGAAACTCTTTCATAATTAACAAAATACAACATTTTTGAATATATCAAATTGTAACTTCAAGATATGTAAAAAAGTTTGCTGTAACAAAACATTAAAAAATCTCTTAATTTAGAATATAATAAGAGACTTATAATAATATATTAATACCTTGTTTTTCTGATATCTTTATGAACTTAAATTCAGGTAACTATAAAGTTTTTTAATATTAGCAGTTTGTTTACTTTGTTGGTGGAAATTATCCCCAAATATATTTCACATATCTTAGTCTTATTAAGTACATTTAACTTAAAAAAATGTTCCCTTTGTGTGAAGTCCCTCCTCTCTTGAAGCTGTACCTTTTCACTGAGGTGCAGATTAACTCCAACCTCTTTAATCAAGTCTTCCCTGACCATCTTTCTTTGCCCTTATTCATGATTTTCAGTAGAAAATCAGATTTTTTCTTTGTAATACCTATCCGGAAATGGCTTACTACCTTTTTAGCGATATTTTATTTTAGCAGTTTTTATTTTTCTGGATTAGTTTCTTTAAAAATGAGAATGATGTGTGTGAAGCTTTTAAAAATTTATCAGTGAAGTGGAATGGCACCTACACATTGTAGACACCCAGAGACTTAATACTGTACTTCCCTCCTCTTAGACTTTCATCACCACAATTCAGGTCCTCATTATCTCTGGATGTAACCTGATTGATGCCTCCTCCTCTCTCCATTCATTCCATTCCTTGCTGCTAGATAAATTCTATCCCACATCAGATCCCTTGCCCCTTAATCCTTATTGATAGTTCATAACTTGTCACTGGAGATCTCCTTTAGCATTCAAAGTTAATTCTCTGGCTCCTTATGTATACTTTTCCAATTTTTGTAGCCTTGTATACATCCTATACTCTAATCAGACAGAAGAGTTTACTATATCCTGTAGATGCCTTCTCCTTTGCAGCCTTTCATTCTATTTCATCTCGCCCCCTTCATTTATCCCTGTTGCCCTGAATGCTGTTCCTAATCTAAATTCTGGCTTTCAAGATTTAGTTCAAATGTCATGAATCCTTTTCTGACCTCTCGACATAAATAACTTCTTAATCTGAACTTGTTTAGGACTTTGTTTACTGTTCTTAGGACACTTTACCCTCCCTATTTGATTTTAATTATTTATAAGAATGTCACATCTCGTCAGTTAGAATCCAAGTCTGATGATTCATCTTTGCATTGCTAGAACTATCCTTTTCACATAGCAGACACTTAAATATGTGTAAATGTGAAACTCAGTTATTACATTTTTCTAGAAGAATGTGAAGTCTGACAATTGTTTGCGTCTATATAAATTGTTGCCAGAATCCTGTGCTTAGTGTTTGGCCTTTAAAAGAAAGGGTTCTGCTGTTTTTCTCTCCCACATTAACTAATTTCTTTGAGTAAATTCAGTTTTGCCCTATCACTCTAATTTATAAAATGCTTGAGCTTTGAGAAAGTTAATTCCTCTTCCTTTTTTTTTTTCACTTGAGTTTGGTTTTGTGTTCATTGTAGCTGTTTCTCTTTTTTTAAAAAAACAAAGATAATTGCCTATTTGTAGCCATTGTTGCAGGTTTTTCGTATGTTTATGCCTGATCTCCTACTCTGCATATCCTTTAATTAAGACTGATTTTTTGCCATTAAGACTGCATGCCCCTTTAAGAGTAGGACAGTCTGTGTGTCACAGTTTAATTCTAGAGCTAATTATAGGGTAACCTGAGGAGATGGGGTGAAGAGTACCCTCGATACATAAGATCTGAGAACTTGCTTAAATATTTTTTAGTGAATACTTTCTAGAAACTGCCATATTTTGTAAAATTTATATTTTAAAACATTTTAATAATACTTTTAAGAAGAATGGGATTCTTTGAGGTCTCAGTTTTACTTAGTTTCTTCTAAATAGAAAAAAATTGTCACTATCTGGTTATTACAGATTCTCCCTTTTTCTTCAGCTTGTGTGACTTCTGTTTTCTGTTTTTACAGTCAAGAGGGTGATTGTAAATAGAATTAGATGTTATAGTTCTATGTGATTTTCCTCAAGCCACTTCTGATATAATTATCTTCTATGTATAACCTTACTTCAAGGAAAGAGTTATGATAGCGTTAATATGCTCAGAACTCAGGACTTTTGCATTTGTGAAATAAGTGAAATTAAGAATGCAGTGGTGGAGAGAGTAAAGATTCAGAATGGAAATGTAAGTAAAAGATGGAAGGAAAATCTGGCTTACAGGCAGCTCCCAAAGGGTGTCTTTAATAACAAAAGAGATGGCCACATGCAATCGAAAAATACTATGGTAAGGGAGAAATAATACATTTTCTCCTTTTGGAGAATCTGCCCAACCTTTTGATTTTGATAGTTGGCTTTAGGGGTGTATCATTCTTGACATCTTAGAAGAATTTCTTGTTTTAGCTGATTAAAAATACTTTGCGTTCACTTTAATCTGAATACATATATACTTATCTTTTAATTAAATAGCCAACCTGGAGTGTGCTTTCCCTAGGAGCCAGTTGAGTAATTATCTTGTTACTTAATCCAGGGAGCATACAGTAAGGTAACTAAGGGATCTGAAAGTTTGGGAATGATGAAAGCTATCCTCCAGATGTATTTGTTTCTAAATTTACTAAAATTTTCTGAATTCTTAGGAAACTGAATGACTTTTAAGAAGAGTGAGACATAACTGACCCAACAAGTTAAAATTACTTGTAGATTGTAGATAACAATTTTAATTCTTATGTGAGAGGATTGAGGGGAGAGAGCAGTTTACCTTCAACCAAAAAGCACGAGTTTAAGGATAAGTACCAGGACACTTATTACCTAGTTTCTTTTGTCAATCATCAAGTATGTTAGGCATCAAGGGGAAAGGGGAAATGATGAGTTCCTTTAATCCCTAGGGCTGCTATTTTAGTTAAGGGGACAAGATTAATGTATATACATGAAGCATTTATTAATTCAGTATTTAAATCAAGTATTGTTTGATGTTTAAAAAAATATAGACTTTTGAAGATGGGAGACCAATTTATGATAGGTCAGTGAACCACAAATTTCCTTTTCAGCTTCTGAAGCCTTCAAGAAAAGACTTATGGTAAACAGTACAAAAAGTGAATAAAAGTGTAAAAACTTCCCTGATTAAACTATGAGTGGGGGGAAGTTGGAACCAAAACAATAATAAGTGGGTGGTGAGCATGAATTTAGAGGGAGTTGTATAATCTTGTACCTCTGTAGTGTAATGTGTGTGTGTGTATAGATAAATCTTTATTAGACTGTGACATATATAATAGAGTATATCTTTAACAGTATCTTAACTTTATAGCCCAGTGAACTTTTTTTATATAACCACCATCACAATATAGCTTATTTTAAATCCCTCAAAAGTTTCCCTCATATCTCCTCCAATAGTTAATACCCTTTCCCCAAAGGTAATCCTTATCCTGACCTCTTACCACCATATACTTGTTTTGCCCAGTTTTGAACAAAAATAATTTTGTTCAGAATTTTTTTGTGAAATTCATTCATATTGTTATACATGTATGACAGCAGTACATATTATTTTTCATTGCTGTACATTATTCCATTATACACTGACACATTTTTAGACCCATTCTACTGCTGATATATAATTTAGGGTGTGTTTTTGGCTGTGTAAATTTGTTAAACATTTTTTTTATATACATAATATACATAAGCATCTATTTATTTGAAGTCTATATCCAGGAATGGAATTGCTGGGTTATAGAGAAGGTGCATTTTTTTGTTTGACCCACCAACAGTTTATTTCAGGAATTTTCAGAAATAGAAGTTGATGGTAATTGTTTAATGAATACCCATTTTCCTACCACTTAGATGCGGTCAGTTTTGTGCTATATTTTCTTTCATGCATATCTGTCTATCCCTTTATCAGTCATCTCATTTTTGACGCATTTCAAAATACATTTCTTTAAAGAATATTCTTTCTTTCTTGTCTTGACATTCCTGCCCAAAATCAATAGTTCATAAGTGTAATGGGTTTATTTCTGGACTCTGAAGTTCTGTTGTGTTGATTTATATGTTTATCCTAATGCTAGTACTACACTGTAGCTTTGTGATAAGTTTTAAAATCAGGAAAAGTGAATCTTCCAACTTTGTTCTTATTGTTTTAGCTATTCTTGGTCCCCTGAAAGTCTTTGTGAATTTTTTAATCAACTGCCTGTTTCTACAAATAAGCCAACTGGGATTTTGATAGAGCCACATTTAATTTTTTTTTTAATTATACCTACTTTGAAACATCATTATCACCTAAAGTCTATGGTTTACATTAGTGTGCACTTTTGGTGGTGTACACTCGAGTTTGGGCAAATGTGAAATGACATAGTAAACATAATTATATCATAGAAAGTGATTTCCTTGCCGTAAACATAATGTGTGCTCTTATCTGTTCTCTCCCTTCACCCTGGCCACTACTGTCTCCATGGTTTTGCCTTTCCCAGAACCAGAATTCACATCATTGAAGTGATACAAAAACCTCATTTCAGATTGACTTATTTTGCTTAGTAATATGCATTTAAGGTTCTTTTAGTGTGATGCATTTGAAATTCCTCCAGGTCTCTTTGTGACTTGATAGTTTATGCCTGTTGTCTGGATATACCATAGTTCTTTATCCATTTACATGCTAAAGGACATCTTGGTTGCTTCCAAGTTTTGGCAGTTATGATACGTGTAAATATACATGTACAGGTTTTTGTGTAGACAAAAGTTTTCCACTCCTTTGGGCAATGTCAAGGAATTCAGTTGCTGAATAATGTATGGTAAGAGTATGTTTAGTTTTGAAGAAACTGCCAAGCTGCCTTCCAGAATGATTGTACCAATTTGCATTCCCACCTGCAGTGAGTGAGAGTTCCTGCTGGCCCACATTTCCTCAAGCATTTGATGTCGTCAGTATTTTGTATTTTCACCAGTCTAATAGGTATACAGTATTTTTTGTGTTTTAATTTGTAGTTCCCAGTGCTTCTCAGTCTGTACAGCACTCTTTCCCCCCCACCCCCACCCCCACCCCACACACGTGGGACAAGGTAAGGTTGGATATTTCCTTTCCCCCACATGAAAGTGAAATGACAACCCATAAAATGCCAGAAAATATTTGCTAATAATTTATCTAATAATGGACTAATGTTCAGGATACATAAAGAACTTTCACAACTGAATAAAGATAAATCCAATTTTTAAAAGAGTAAAGGCTCTGAATAGACATTTCTCCAAAGATGTATGAATGGCCTTTCGGCACATAAAAAGGTGCTTAACATCATTTGCTATCAGAGAAATGCAAATCAAAACCACAAGGAAGGGTATAACAAAAAAGACCAAATAAAATTTGGCAGTAATACATAGAAATTGAACAGAACCTTCATACATTGCTGGCAGGAATATAAAATGGTGCAAGTACTTTGGGAAAGTTTGGCAGTTCTTTAAAAAAAAAAATTAGCATAGAGTTCTCTATGACCCAGCATTCTGCTCTTAAGTATATACCCAGGAAAACATGAATCTCATTGCAGTGTATTGATAATAGTAAAAACAACCCAAATATCTACTAACTTTGAAAACATTCTAAGTAAACGAGACCAGCCACCAAAAGAATACATTAGTATGACTCCATTTATATGAATTGCCTGGAACAGGCAAATTTATAAAGACAGAAAGCAGCCTAGGGCTGGGGAGTTTCAGGGAAAATTGGGAATGTGACTGCTAATGGGTATAGAGTTTCTTTTGAGTATAATAAAAATGTTTTAAAATTCCCCACGTAAATCTTGAATTGTATACTTTAAATGGGTAAATTATATCTCCGTAAAGGTGTTACATTAAATGTAGGTCTTTTACCTTATCGTAAGCGATGTCATATTTCTTTAATCCTGAAATATAATTTTAAAGATTTTTTCAATGTTTTTTGAAATCAGAATGTATATTTTAATTAATATGCACATTGAACAGCCTGTGGAATTTCCCATTGAGCTTCAAAAATTCTTAGAATATTCCTGAAAGAATTATTTTGAAAAATTCTTAAAAAAGATCAACAGTGTTTGAAGGAAATAAATTTTCTTGGTGATGTTATCTCTGGTCCTTCAAAAAATAACTCAAAAGAGGGGGCGGTATCTGTTAGGGAACTTAGTGCGATAAATGCAATCTCAGACTTCCTGAGCTCCAGAACCGACCCTTGTCTACTACAGACATATTCTTTAGAATTAATACCTTTTTAAAAAGTTCTCATCTTATAACTACTTACAAGCTACGTATTTTCTGACTTTGGTTGGTTTTGCAAAGAATTTGTGGGCTTATCACTCCTGGTTTTCAGATAGCTGTCTTATATTTGCAGCTTCCATTTAAGGATGAAATACAGAATTACTGAAATGTACATTTTTTATTCTTGGAACTGGTAAACTTCAAAGTTAGGATGCTTAAATGAGAAAAAATCCAGGGCTGGGGCGGGGGAGGGCAGTAGCAAAGCAGTGATTCCTACAATAACTCATAAACTAAGTCAGAAAAACATCTCTTACCTGCAACTACCCTGGAGAGCTGCCTCACTGACAATTCTTCATTAGTAAATGTGTACCATTTCCCCTCTGGAAACTGTTTGCTTGCATGATGATAGAGAAAAGGTAGCTTGATACAGGAAGAAAATGGTGGTGGTATTTGGGAGATGCTTGTTTTACACAAAATTAACTCAGAGGGAAGGTAGTTTAATAATACACATGGATTAGAATCAGAAAGCTGTCAGAATGACTCTCATATCTCTTATCTAGGTGTTTCAGAGTTTTTAATTTGTGGGCTCTCTTTATGTCTGCCTCACCCAGCATTTCCAACCTGTTTTTAATGAGATTTCCTTACAATCTCAGTTTACACTTGATGTTTTTTGGCTCCTCCATGACCTTTCTGGTCAGTTGATTCAATTTTCCTACTCAAAGAAAAGGACTCGCATTGATTCAGCCTCTCTGCACCACACAGGAGGTGTCAAACGTTGGCTAGCCTATGGATCTCCTGGAATGTATACCCCTCCTGGAAGTTGCCAGTTGATGGGCAATTTAGGGTTAGTAGGAGTTAGTGAAGTAGTTTTTACTATATACTATATTTGCATCACCCTACTAAAGGGGATTTAGGCTTCTTAATGACATACTTTATCTGTCTTGGTCATTAGATAGATAGATAGATAGATAGATAGATAGATAGATAGATAGATAGATAGCTCGCTCTCCCCCTTGCCTGTATCTACGATGTGGTTGGGTAGTCAAGAAATACTGGAGTTGGTGCCTAGGCTCAAATTTAATTTCAGCTGTTTTAAGCTTTAAATGGATAATCTTATCTAATGACTTAATAATGCCAGGTGCCTACAGTGATAATGCTTATCAATCCTGTATAAGTTTTCAGGTGGTGAATATTCTGCAATGAATGAAAGAAGCCAACTTGTTCATGTCCTTAAAACAAAAAAAAACTAGCAACTAAATACCAACCCACCTTCTGGAAGAAGCCACCTTTCTGGAAGTAGTGCTCTTTTCCATGCAGACTGCTTTGGCTTGTATACTTTAAGTATAACATCCTATCATTTGTCAGTGTCATAGGTGGGATGCTAACCTGTATTTTCCCCTCTCTATGTATATAATTGTTAATCTTTTGTAGTTTAGAAACTACATTAAGGCTGATCTTTGGGGATTTGTTTATTTGTGGTGTTTTTTTGTTTTGTTTCTTTAGTCAAGATTTATTGAATATCAGAGTTAGAATATGCATCATTCCATCTATTTTAAATCCTCCATTTTATGGCCTTAACTTTCAGTCTGGCAAAATTGAAAGAAAACATTCCCAGTAGGAGACTGCAGCTGGGAAGGGGGTGGTGCCAGCAACAGCTTGTAAGGCTGTAAGGAGTAAATCAGAAGAGGAAAGGATACAGCTTTTGGTGACAAGCTGCATTCTTTAGCAGTGACTTTATTTTTCCTTCACCACAAACCAGACTTGTACTATTCTAGGCTCAGCACATTATTTAGGCACTTCCCCACTGCATTGTTTTAGTTTCTGAAATTGTATCATATTCCCTAAATTGGGTCTGATTTTCAATGCAATGTTTTTCAGATAGACATGTTTATACTTTGATATGTTTATCTTTCTTGGTTTTACTTGGTTTCCTTCCTGGTAAACTCTGTAGATTGGGACCCATTATATATTTCACAACGTTCATCCTTTACTGATGTTTATTATAAAACAAACCATTGGAAAGCTTCTGGGATTTTTTTCTCATCAGAAGGTCAGATCTTATTTTTGTATGACTTGACCCTCTCTTTTCTCTTTGCTCTATCTCAGCATATTTTGTTATCCTTTATTTCTTTCCCATTCTCCCCCCTTTCCATGATGCTGTATTTCTTTTCCTAATGCATGTTTTAATTTATTTCTTTCTGTAAGGCAAATGCTTGAGGCATTTGGAGTCTACTGTTTTTGTTTTGTTTTCGTCAAGACTTAATGTGGAGATTTAGAGGAATCATTAAGGTGAAAAACTTTAAATTTTTGAAATATATTTGTTTTTCTTACTGTGAATTCTCCCCCTTACCAGAATTTAAACTCACAGGGCAAGTACATGTGTGTCTTCTATCAATATTGAGAAATAGTAGTTAGGTAAAATTCAAAGACATTTAAGTAGCTGGATAGAGAGGAAATCAGAGAAATCAGGAAGGATACAGTGTCCACCTTGGATGACCAGTGATTTCGTTATAGATATTGGTAGGTGCTTTATATAGATTTTCTTGTTAGTCCTTACAGCACTTTAAAGATAGACGTTGTGCCCATTTTGTTGATGTGGAACCTTAGGCTCAGAGGTAGTTACTTGCCTATGATGGCACACCTGCAAGTGCCAGAGCTGCAGTTCCATGAAATGTTCATTCTGTTTCTGCTATACTTCTACCATTAACCTAGAGAGTGGGCATAAAAACTCTGAATTTGAGAAAATTATAGAAAGAGAAAGAGATAATTAGTTTAGTTTTGTTTATTAAAGTTCCTGCAGGATAGGTAGGTAGAAATTTGAAAGAGTCACTAAGCCAGGAATTGTCACTTACAGAAGAAGTGTTGGTTATAAGTTATATTAAGAGTTTTTTTTGGTTTATTGTGGCTTAATAAAAATCATTATCAATTTTTCATAGCATTTTGTACAAACTGATATTTATAGATGACATGGAATGCAGGAACATGAATGCTTTGATTTAGTCATTCAGTTATCCAGTAATGTTTACTGAGCCCTATAATGTGCCAGATACTGTGCTAAGTAAATACTGTACATTGGTGAGCAAAATACAGACCCTATCCTTATCAAGCTTATAGTCTAATGGTGAGGAACAATATAATCAAATAATCATGAGATAATCAGACACCTTTTTATGCCAAACACAAAAGAACTTATGAATTAATGTCCATAGATGTAGAGGTGAGGATAGCCAGCTAAACCACCCTTGATGGCCAGCATTTATATTAACATAGTACATTGGTGATTTAGCCAGTCATAACCCAATTCATGATGTTCCTTTTCGTACTTAGTGTCTTACAAGATCATTTGGAAATAATTTATTTGTAAACATTTTCCATAGATATTCAAAATCATATTTAGGTTCCACATTTGGTTGGGTGTAGGGTGGAGTGGTAGGTATAGGTACCATTATTTTTAGTCATTTTGAAAGAATGCACTGAGTAACATAAAAACAAAACTCTATAATTCCATATTAGGGCTGTACACTGAACTATTTAACAATTGGTTATGGGCACAGGAAATGTAAAGAAATACTGACACTGAAATGAAAAACACTAGAGTTGCTGGGGGACTATTTTTAGCTATTAGTAGGTAACAGTTTTTAGTATAGTAAGTCATTTATGCATTTATGCCAACACATATGGAGGGTCTGCTAGGGAAGTTTAGGGTATTAAGTAGGCACCCACTGCCTAGGGCATACCAAAATTCCACAGTGAAAGCAGATGTTCAGTATATATCATATTATTTACACAAAGAGTTTAGTCAGAGTGAGCCATCAGGGAATAGTGGGCACTCTCTGGAAATTAGTTTTTTTTTCTTTTTTTGAGGGCTCCCTATCTTGCTCATATACAAAACTTGTGCTCAGTCTGCTTGTGAGACAGTCTTCCCATCTGCTTCCTATGTTGTTATCCATTTGTTTCCTGACACCTCTGTGTGTGTGTGAGAGAAAGATTTCTTAATACAAATGTCTGCGACTGATTTGTAAGTGGCAAAGCATGGTGACTATAATACTGTTAAGCTGGTCAGTGCTCTGTTTACTTTTGCAGATTGCTTCTTAGATTATTACTGCTATCATAACATCTTTAAAAGTTAAATATTTTTTTTAGATTTGTTACAAAAGAACAGCAAATGGAGATAAAAAATTTGCTAAGGGGAGTAGTGTCAGATTGGCAGCTTTCAACATGTCTTAATAAAAGAGAGTGTATTTTGTAGTTACCGGATATGAAGGTGTCAGATAAAGTACCGCCTAGTCTTAAGTCTGTGTTTTCTGGGAATACAAATTTTTTTATATGCCTCACTTGCCTTCCATTCAGTGTCTTCCAGCTGACGTTAAAGAAAAGATTCCATTTTGCCATCTAAAAAATGCCACTGGCTCTCTAGTTAATAAACAGTAATTCATCATTTAGGATATGTTTAACAAGTAGGTGGGAATTAAAATTAGGTGTATGTGGTAAGAAAAATGAAGCCACCTCCATCTTTAAAATATCAAGATTTCTTAGCCCTTTCCTTTTATGGCTTTCTGAAAAGTTGCCTGTAAGTTGAAATTAGAATGCTGAATTTTAAATACTAGATGGTGTGCAGAAGGGTTCCCTTGGTTTAAAAAAAAGAAAAGAAATCCATTTACGTATGTAATTAAAAGCATTTTTATTTTAATGTCTGTCAATATGTTTTTTCATAAAGTAGAGCTTTCCTTTTCCGTTCTGCTTTCTGTGATCTCTGTACATATTTGCGAACCATAAGGTAAGAAATCCAGCCTCTTTAAAAAAAGCACATGCTTAGAGATTATTACTTGGGAAATAATTTAGTTCTTTTTATTTGTAGTAGGCATGTTCAGGAATTTTGGAGTTCCTTATTACCCATACTGATATCTGTTACTGACCTCATATGTTCTCATGTGTAGGTGTGGATATAAGTCAAGACTGGTCAGCTAGGACAGGGACTGACAATCAGGAAAGTTGTGTAGCCTGGAAATGGTTACCTTAAGGTTGAAAATCTCAGATCTGACAGGAGTCACAACATAGACTAATTTGGTTTCTAATATTCAGGGACTAGCCAGAAAACCAGGACCAAAGCCAGGGATAATAGCAATTGGCTTAAAGCCTGCAAACCAGTCATTTGATGATGGGGAGAAACAGGGTTAGAATAACTTAAGAAATGTTGACATTTACCAAACTCTTTAATGTCATCATATAATTGTATCATCATTCTATAATGTGGTGCTATCATTTCCTTTATTCAAAAACAGTAGATTTGGCTTAAGTCACCATAGTGGGTAGCAGAGACTCAAATCTTATAATTTATTTTTTCAGATTGAAAATGCCATATTTTGTTAGATAATAGCTTTCTTAAAACTTTTATTGGTTCCTATTGTTCTACAAAGGTGCTCCAGGTGGGAGTGGGATTCTCATCCCTTCTAGATCTAATTCTATCCCAACTCTATTGCACCATGGTAGCTCAGTTTTAGATACTCTGATTATAAATAAGATTCCTGTAAATAAAACAGTTTTGTTGTGTTAAAAACTTACTGGATTAGTAGGCCAAGTCACCTTTTTAGACCAGGGGGCTTAATAAAAAGTGACACTGGAGAATAAAAATCCCAAAGCGAGCAAGGGAGAAACTGTCCTCTAGTGTTTTAAAACAACTTTCTGAGCTTAGCTAGTATCAGAATTTGACCTTCCCCCAATTTGACAGTAAGAACTACTCTAGGTAGGTTCTACCCTTCAGTTTCCATGAAAAAACTGACTCCAGATAGATTAAATAACTTAAACATGTTCACTGTTAAATGGCAGAGAAGTAACTTAAGCCCAAGGTTATCTGGATCCAAGAGCCATTTAATATGCTGTCTTCTTTTGCATGTAATGTGTATTAAATAAATATTTATATGAAGAATGAGGTTTGATAAGCATTTGCATACCTGGTTATTAATCTTTAAGTGATGAGATAAAGTTATGAAAATAACTTTAAGTAACCATTAAGGTTTTATGTGAACATTCTTAAAACATGAAACTTTGAACTACTGGCATTTTACTTTTACCAGAGAATGTACTCTTAGTTATCTTGAAAAAGGATTTACTGGGTTGTGAGAACTCTAATTATACATTTGTTCTGAATCTCAGAAAAAAAGAGAATGTAAAGTCTTACGTAAATTGCCTTTGATAAGAAAGTAACTTCTGTCAGAAAAGGGAAGAGTAAGACTCATTTAAAGGGACATATAATATCTTTAATAGACATTGTGGTAAAGTTTCTTTCTCTTTGAATTAAGTGTCTTAGTATTTGAGCCTAACTTGTGTAATTTATGTGTACCCTAAAATTTCTCTTTGAAAGGATGTTTATACTTAAACCCATCCGAACGTTTCACTATGGTGCTCTCATTTCTTTTCAACCACAGAACCCATTCTAAAATAGCCCCAGTTAATGCTAGTACTGAATGATTGTGGAAGTCTTTTGATAGAACCTGTTTGTTTTTGAAAGATTTATTTATTTATGCATACAAGGGCTGGGGTGTAGGCCAGAGGTGTGGGGTGGTGAGAAGATTCACCAGAGACAGAGTGGGAAGCAGAACAGGCAGATCAACTGAAATACGCTGCTGAGGGGAGCAGCAGGGAGGGCAGGAGAAGTCTGCTGCACCATGTGGGAAGCTTCCCGGCTGGGATCGAACTCCAATTTGCACAGCTGCAGTGGCTGTGGATATAGCTTCTTATTGCTGTGACTTAACCACTTGCACCACCAGGGAGGCCAAATCTGTTTGATTTTTAAAGCTTAACACAGATCCCAGAACTATTCCTAGAGGCATAATCCCACAGTTGTAAATATTGGCTGTCACTGTCGACACAAAATTGTAGAGGTCACAAGTGGTTGTCCAGGATGAATAGAAATAACATTTTTTAATGTACTGTGATTAAGTAGCTGTTATTTAACATAAAATTCTCATACATTGATTTAAAGTGTTGTGTCTCAGTTATGCAGTAGAGATGTTCCCTGGAAAACTACTTTTAGGTGACTCAGAATTGGATCTAGCCATACTGAATTCATTAGGCCAGAGAAGCACTAGCTTCCTCATACTTCACTGATTTCTCAAGTCTCTTCAGAGAAGTTTCCCCTGAGCTTCCTGTCTAAAGTAGCACCCCCCTTCACTATAAGAACTTAATTTTGTTTACTCTCAACATAATAGGTTCTCAGTAAGTATCTGTTTAAAGAGTATAAATAAAATTATTTCATAAATGTGAGCAGAAAAACATAGCATGTATAAATTAATGTTGTAAGTAGATACTTGGCTATTTTTACTACACCTCTCAGAGGTTATATATTCCATTTGGGAGGAATAGTTTCCTTATTTGTTTACTCCATTATATCCAAATATGTATCCAGAAGTTTAAAAGGAATTTTAACAAAAGTTTATACTTTTGTATTTTTCCAAATACATTAATGTTCAAGTTGTTGTTTATAATGTAAGTCTGGAAATAAGAAGAGTCTGTTGTGGCCAGTTCTGATGTAAATATCGGTTTACTAAGGCCACAAAACCCCATTGCAGCCTACAGGATATTAAGTTAGTTTATTGAATTGTGGGTGGGTTTTATGTTTTTTGGGGGGTTTTTGGCTCATTAATTATTTATTCATCAGGAATGAATACATCTGGATTATATGGTCTTCATGTAGAAATACTTCAAATAACATTCCTTGCCAGTTTTTCAGTTGAACTTGTATTTATGTCTTTTAAAAGTACGTTAGGTGTACTACGTGAAGGCAGGATGAAACAGAATCTCATCCTGCTGCACACTAACCCAGTCAATCCAAGACTCCCTCCTCCTCCTCCAATTCCAGCCACAAAAAGAAGAAACAAGAAAGACATTACCCCAGAAAACAAGTTCGTAAATAATTCTTTTCTCTGACTTTTAAAATTTAGGAACAAGTTCCAGTTCCTGTCTATCATCCAACACCTAGCCAGACTCGCCTGGCAACTCAGCTGACTGAAGAGGAACAAATTAGGATAGCTCAAAGAATAGGTCTTATACAGCATCTGCCTAAAGGAGTTTATGACCCTGGAAGAGATGGATCAGAAAAAAAGATCCGAGAGTAAGTTTTACTAAATTCTTGTATGTTTCAAAGGTCTATCTTCAGAGATTTGCTTTTGAAAATATTCTGCATTTTGAAAGTTAGATATTTAATATAATCATTTTATGCAAGAGAATTTTTAGATATAGTAATTAAGACAATTTTTCATAGAAAATTTAGCTAAGAAGTTATGTGAATTCAGACCATTTTATGTGTTGCCTGTGTATATTTCATACCAGATGATGTCAGGTAAAAGTGATTCACCTGTGTGTGAACTAGTACTAACATTGCTGGCAGCCTTGTTAACATTGCTGATGGTTTTTTGAAAAGTTTGGCAGTATGTCAAGGACCTTCTTTCTGTATCCTTTGAGACAGTAAGTACTAGAGATCTGTCCCAAAATGTGTACCTCTCTCCTACTCCTAAAGCTTTATGCACAATATATTCATCATAGTCTTAATTAGTGAAAAACAAGTCTAGAGGTATCAATTAAATTGTGGCATAGGAGTAGCTTGGTGGGCTATACAGCCATTAAAATTGTTTGCTAAGGGTTTTTCAGTGATACGAAGAAAATCTTACATTTCTTAACTTGCAGAATAATTTTATTCAGCCCGACTAAATATAAAATTTTACTTGGGGAGTTTTTGCCCTCAGAGCTCATTAATATCTGAGGATCCCTAATGAGGATGGTCATGTTCTTTTTAGGATAAGAATGGTTTCTCACCACACAGACATAATCTGACTTACTATGTTGGAGTTTGGCCATATGAGCCATACCACCATCTATCTAGTCCTAGTTCTTTTTTTTTTTTTTTAAGATTTATTTATTTGTGCATACAAGCTGGGGTATAGGCCAGAGGTGTGGGATGGTGAGAGGGTTCACCAGAGACAGAATGGGGAGCAGAGCAGGCAGATGGACGGAAATACACTGCTGAGGGGAGCAGCAGGCGAGGCAGGAGAGGTCTGCCGCACCATGTGGGAATCTCCCTGGCCGAGCATCGAACCCGCGTCGCCACTGCCCGACAGCTCCACAGCGCAGCGCCTAACTGCTGCGCTACCAGAGAGGCCCCTATCTAGTCCTAGTTCTTAAGAGCATGACCTGCCTAGAATTGACTTCTAAAATGCTGCAAAATTGGGTTGCTTCTTAAACCTGTAGAAAAGTGTGGTGAACTTGAAACTGGGGTTAATGAAAACACCTTTGACCTACAGTAGCCCAATAAGTAGGCTGAAATTAGTGGTACTGTTTTTACATTTGGCTATTACTCCTGGGCTTACACTAAAAACCCATTTTGAATAAACAGGGTTAATCTAACTAATGGTTTCTTGCCAAAAGCATCATTTTATCCATCAGGTATCTCCTGTAACTGTTTTACAAGCACATTTCTAGCAGTAGACCTTGATCCCCATGTGGTCTATTTCTCTTTGCTCTGTTGATTGCACTCAAACTCTGCAGGGAGTAGAAACAAGAGATTGTGGATAGATTAAATTACAGAAAAAAATGCAGTTTGCATGCTTCGGTGATAGGCAAGCCATCTTCATCTGTTCAGATTGTCTTTGTAATGGAATTTTAAACAGTATTCTAGATAGAGGATTACTCTAAAAATATCTGATTTCTCTCCCTCACTCCCAACAGGTGTGTGATCTGTATGATGGACTTTGTTTATGGGGACCCAATTCGATTTCTGCCGTGCATGCACATCTATCACCTGGACTGTATAGATGACTGGTTGATGAGATCCTTCACGTGTCCCTCCTGCATGGAGCCAGTTGATGCAGCACTGCTTTCATCCTATGAGACTAATTGAGCCAGGGTCTCTTGTCTGACTTCAAGTGAACCGTCATTTTTGGTGGTTTTGATCTTTTGTCACTGAGCCCAAAGAGCCAGGGATTAGGATTAAGATCGTGCACAAAAGTTTCCTAAAATTCCTGAATGGCTGCAGATGTTAGGGGAAAGTTCGTGATATTTTAGAAACATAGAGGGGAAAGTAGGATGGTATTTTTATGTAAAGCCTTGACCCATTGTTTAAAAATATAATTGTATTTAGATCTTGTTATTGCTCCAGTACATAGGAATTGTGTAAAGTGTTACAGCAGCTGTATATGTTTAAATTGTATGTGTTGAAGATTAGGAAAAAGATAGTGGTTGTTTTTCCTAAGTGAATAACACTCTTCCCTTCTCCCTCCCCTCAAATTCGTTTCTGAAGTTGCTGGCATTTGGGTCAAGGTTTTATTAAAAGCTACATTTTATAACACTGGCACAAAAAAAAAAAAGTAGTTTTAAGCTTGTTTGCACAGTTCTTTTTTTCCATTGGAAATGGAATTCATTGCCTTAGGTCTTTTTAAATAGTGTATTATTATCGTTGGGGCTGGCTCTATGCTTGAAAACCAGTTTATTTATAACCTGTTATAAGTGCTATATCTGTTTGCAGTTAGGAAATGCAGAATTCAAAGTGATCTCCTAGCTTGTAAGCAAACTGAGATGCACTATCCCTTTTCTATTAAAAAAAAAATGAGTTAATGTGTCAAGAAACCAACTCTAGTAAAGTGGGGTTTAAAATTACCCTCTCCTATATGTTTTATCTAATTATTTTGGTTGTTAATATGGTGATAATTAAAAGTCAAGGTAAATTTTAAATATTGAGATTTTGATTTACTAAGCTTGAATTATGCCACCATGTTCATGTAAAATTGAGAGTGGCACCATGGTGAAACTGAGAAATGTTTCTCAGTTGTAACAGTTTTGATTTCTTCTTTCCTGTTACCTCCTTCCCTATTGTCTTGAACCATAACAAAAGGATACTGCATCTCTTATTATTGTAGTGCTGAAGTTATTGAAGTTATATAAAACACATCTCAGTCTCTGTTTCTTAAAAAAGGAGAGTCCTGTAACTGACTGAAAAGTCTAAGCAGAGAGAATAAGATAAATGAACTTCATGTTTTGCACACAAATGCAGAATTTGTATAACAAAGTGAATTCATAGTTGTGATCTCAAAAAAGAAGGAATTTCTCCTTTATCTTTTTTTTTGCAGTTATTGTAAGAACACTGAATCCCTAAGATTCTGAAGTGATAGAGGTAGAGATGGTCTAGTAAAGATGTAGTAGTAATGTTTTATCCATTTAGCATGTGTTTTTTTTCCCTTATGTACTCAAAGTTGACTTATTTGTTCAACTCAGTGATTACAGCTAAAAAAAAAAATCATTCACTAGCAAAAGGAGAAGCAGTCTCAACCTAACAAATCAGAGATGTTTCTTATTTTTTATTGAGTTGAATATTTGACTCTAACACTTTTCTACATACAAAACACAAATATCTTGAAGGTTCTTCATAATTGCTTTATAGGGGAATTTAGTATGTCATAAGTATTTCTTAAAAGATTTGACTTGACTGTAGTATCCATATGTTGGTTGATTCTCTTATGAGCCCCATGATGGAAAGACTTAAAGATGAATTTGAGGAAAATTGAAAGAAATTAGATTATCAGGTTCTGTTAAATTGTTACATGTATCTTGCTTAAGTTTTTGTTCTTTAATTTATATCCACCCAATTACATAAAGCAAATTTGGAGAAAACCGCTGAAGTTGTGCAGTATTTTCAGTGATAATCCTTGTATTTTCTACTTAAACATGATGTCTGTGACATCATAGGGTATTATGGTTTCTTTTTTTTCCAGATTGCTAAAAATGGTAAGTGAACTTTTTTTAGAATCATCTTTTGTGTTACTGTTAGTCTTTATTCTTTATTCTTTCTTACATGAAGTCTTTCCCAGAAGTTTGGTAGTTATATTGCGCTGAATGCTACTTTTTCTATTCTTTAATTTTAATCTGCACATACCATGATAAGAACCATCAAATTTAGCTTCTATTAAGTTAAATAAAGTTATAAAGCAGTTATAAAGGACTAAAATCTGTTGATTACACAAGAATATTCCCAGAAGTTATCTGATCCTTTCTTTAAAGCAAGTAAGTATAAATTTAATTAATTACATTAAAATCTCTGGATATATACTTTTTGGGAAGTATTTTTTTATGGTTTGGCATTTAGTTTCATCTACCATAAACTTAGAAAGAAGCTTAATGGCTTCAGAATTTCTATAGCTAAATTATAATTGCAGCATGGTTAGCTATAAACAAGATAAGTGCAATCTTGGCTGTAGGAATTAAAATGTATGAAACGCCTGACCAAGAAAAAACCAGGAATTTTATTCCTTTAAATACATACCCAACAAATTTAGATACTTTGAGATACTTGTAGTTTGGTTCACACAAACCTTTTCAATTTTATGAGTGTTCTTTATAGGGACTCTCCAAATAAGTAAGAAAGTTGGATTTTTGGTTAAGAACTCCTAAAGTAGTAATAAATTTCTACACCTACTAGTGGAAAGAGTCAGAGAAGGTAGTGTATGGCCCCTCCTTCTGTCCCCTCTCTAGATGCAGCTCTCCTGCTACAATCTTAAACTCACACAGACTTCCCTAAGCCACAGGTCTGGTGCAGTATGTCCCGTGTGGGAGTCACAGGCCTGAGAGCTGTCAGAGTCCTGAGCAGGCTTCCCCTCACTGACTGTATTAATCCTTTGGGAACTTAGCTCACTTCCTTCTAATTTCTTCCCTCCTGGTCCCAGTTTCTGAATATTTTTATTGAGGTCTCATGTTTCTATCAACTTCATGCCCTCTTTGTCATGAAGACTATTTAAGTCTCCTCCTCCCTTCAGAAAGAATCAATTTGATAGGCTAGCCTGCCTTTTAAAAGTCATCTTCCCATTCATCTCTTTTAATACATTTCCCCCTTAGAAAGATGTACACAAAACCTATATGCTTACTAAACGCAGCGTTAATTTAAAAAATATACAGTAAAAATGTCCATCTACAAAACTGCCATTGTTGCATCAAACATAATTACGACTTGACTGACCATTAGGTGAGAGTTTTCTGAAAGTTATCAAAAATGACCGCTGAAAGAATTTTTTCTTAGTTCTGTTTGCCAAATATGTATTTGCCTATGGCCAAACAGTGAATTAATGGGTATAGAACAGACTTGCTGACAATTCAGATTTAGACAGGGATTTAGTGGTAATTTTGTGGTGATTTGAGGGAAACAGAGGGTTTGATGAAGTAACTAAATGTTTGCTTTTATATAAGCATCTTAAAATAGTACTTTTCCGAGTGGCTTGAGAGAGATAATAAGTTAGTTTTATGGATAGAGGGTAAGTTAACTGGACTGTTTGTTAACTCTGAGCATAAAGTGTTTTTAACTAGAGAAAAATAATCAGCTTCTTTACTTTTAGCTCCTAAGAATTACATTAAGGTTTATGTTAAAATGACATATAGAAGTGAGCAAATGGAATTTTGAAGTATTAATTGTACTTTGTAATTTCTTTTTAGAGAGCCTCTGGTCCTAAAAACATTCCACAAAACATGATCAGCTAACTTAATTCCAACCAGTCCTTTTCTAAACCATATAGAACTAGTTAAAAATATCAGCAGTATTGGATGCTTGTTGATTGCCCAGATTTAATTATCCAGACATTACTTTTCCATTTGTCCTTTGGCTATTTCTTGCTCTTTAGCATAGAAACAGAATACCCAGATGAGTCCCTTTGTAGCCCATTTCCTTATCCATAAAATGATCTATAAAATTTTTGTTAGAGGTATCAGTGAAATTTTGTATCAGGTTTGGATTTATCTGTACATTTTAATTGTTCATGGTTCATGTTCTTGTTTTTATCACTGCATGGTAGGCGTCAGCTCAGGACAATACTGGATCCATCTGATTTAGATCCATCTGATTTAGTTACTTCTAAAGTTTTTCCCTTTTATCAAGTTTAAGAAAACTAGGAGAGACGCTAACTTTCCTTTACATTTTTGTTCCTTTAGAAAAGTTACTGTCCACTGCTTCGGATGGTTTCCACAGAAAGACTCTCTCGAGTGAAGCAGCATTAGCACTAAGGTACAGATTTTAGGTATCTAAGACTGACTTTGATCAAAGGAGGAACACCGGTTTGCTTTGAACTTCTATAACTTCAGTGCTTATAGGCTCCAGATTGCTGGCACTGAGAAGAAACTGAAAAAGGTAACTGAGAGTCTGCCTCAGGAATCTGAGCATAGTGGTGAGGTCAGTGCTTAAAAGATTTGCTTGGCTTTGCACAGTGATGAGCCCAGCTTTTTTTCTGAAAGGTCACACAGTAGATAATCTAAGCGTGTAGAATCCAAAAGCAAGACTAGGGCATTGTGTGAATTTGGAACCCTGGACTATACTATCAGAGAGACCTTGATATTGGCTTACAGCACTGTCCATACTCAAGCTGTGGGAATAGACTGCATTCTGCTAATTTCAGAATTTGAGCCAATCCTACAACTTTGAAACTTAGTGCAGAACAATAAACCTCTGTCCATAAGGGTACATGAACTCAGCAGATAGATTATAAATTAATGGCTACAATTTTAAGGGTGTGCAGGATGGAAAGGGCAAGTTATTTTTCAAGAATCATTTTCCTCATGGCCCTTGCAGCTGTTAATCACTGTCTATACTGTTACAGTGACATGAAGAATAATTCATAAACATTTCTGGCAGTAAGTCAGGTGCTAATTTTTTTTTTTTTAGTGATTCATATTTATGTATTTTTTTTTCTAACATATATTTTTATTGTTATTTATATCTTTTACATTTTGTATTCCCCTTGGGTAACCCACCACCGATTCACCTGTGATCCCTCTCCGTCAGGTGCTAATTTAACTGTCATTTTCAGGTAGGTTGCTATTGCAAGTTTTGTTCTCAGGACTGAGCAACTTTGAAGATATCTTTGACATACGAAACCATATTAATGGGTATGGATTTTGATAAACTGGGTTTCTGAATTCTTGTGAAGGGTGAAGAACATGAAATGGCAAACTCATATGGACTCTTAGAGCCTGGTTATCACTTAGCATATTGAAAGTCTTTTGTTTCTCCTTAAGTCTAGTAGCTGGTAATGGGAAGGTGTGATATTTTTGAAATTTGAAATTCATTTGAAATTCATTCAAAGCAGAAACAATTTTGGTGCTGGAGGCCCTGAGCATGGCACCAGTCTCCTAACTTCCATGTTTAAACCTATCTAATCCATTCTTCAAATAGCAGCTAAAATAATTTTAAATTGAATGATGTCATTTTCCTCTTTAGAACCTTTAGCTTTGCATTGTTACTGAGAAAAAAATTTAAACTCCTTAACGGAGATAATTGGCTTTTCTGCCTCTTTTATTTCATAGTACTATACCTTCTAGCTTGTAGACTTTATTTTTGTGCCCTTTCTTTCCTATCTCTTCTTTGTGAACTGTGGTTTCTACCCTGTAGTTCACGTCCCTAGATTGTTCAGATGACTAGTTTCTTGTCCTCTGGACTGAACACATCTCCTATTTGTTTACTCCATGGCTCTAATTGTTTGTTACTTCTGTCTTCCTTATCAGCATGAGCTCCACGAGGGCAAGACAGTTAGGTGCTCAACAGATATTAAGTGAAGAGATGGAGAAAATGGGGGGAGAGAGGCAGGCCCTAAGGGATCTGAGCTTTACTAATGGAGAGGGAATCGCCATCAAGGAAGTTCCAGTTGGAAAACAAGAGGTCTTATAATGAAGACTTTTTTAAGGGTGGCAAGGAGAAGGGGAAAGGCAATGTTCTTCCTGAGTTGGTAGCTTTCTGATAAACCTCATCTCTAACTGATGCGTCAAACTACACTGTCTTCAGCCTTGCCTTTTTCTGGGAATGTGGCAGGTCATAGTTCATGTATATCAACCTTTGAAAGACAGGACATGCAGTGGATACTTTGTCCAGCACCCTGCCTTTTTCTTTTGTAATAGCCCCCCTCAACTGAGCATATGACCCAAGATGGACCAACTACAGTACCTCACTCCTTTTCTGAGGCAGTGTATAGTTTTGAAACTTTAGTGTGCATCAGACACTCCTGGAGAACTTGTTAAAATTCAGATTACTAAGCCTCACCCTAGGGTGGGGTGGAAAATTTGCATTTCCAATACATTTCCTCATGATTTAATGATCTAGCAGAAACATTAGTCCTAAGGAATGGCATTTAAACCAAGCCAGACTTACCTGGGATTTCTCATACTGACATTATAAAAAGAAACCCTTTTCTCCTGGTCATTAAGCTGTAAGGATGTGGTCTGAACTGCCATGCAGAGAAGCCATTCAAGAGAATAAATCTAATACAGGAGCAAAGACGAGAAAAGTCTTAGCAGAGGCACTATAGTCCTTGATTCAGTCATCCCTTAGTTCAGAACCATCCCTGCCCTCCCAGTGTCTAAGGGCCAATAACTTTACCTTCCTAACATAATAGGGACTAGGCTATTTTGTCTCGATTTCTTTTTATGCATAGTCCTATGAAGGAGTTGGCATTAGCCTCATTTTATAGAAGAGTAAGCTGATTCTCAAAGCAGTAAACTAATTCCAACTAAATTTGAATCATTCTCATTTTATCCACTTCCCATGTAATTAATAGAACTTAAGGCTGGTATTTCTAATAGTCCAGGCTTCTTTTAAAACCACTTTCCATATATCAGATTTTTGGCCCAGGGATCACTTTGACCCACAGATGTGATGTGTTTGGCAAGCCAGCACTTGCTTAAGCTTAAAATTCTTTGCCTTTAGCATCATATGTTCTCAGTTTGCCAATATTACTGCCTCTTACTGTCTTACACCAAACTTTTCTAGCATATGGTTTGCTACCTCTCAAGCTTCAGGCCTAAGCCTCTGCATCTGTTCAGACTTTAGTAATTACTTCTGTCTCTGGAGTAGCTGACTGGAACTCTTACCTTTCCAACTGGGCAGTAGGTTATTCCTTTTCCTCCAGTACCACTCCATGATTTTTTGGGCAAATGCTGTGCTTAAAGGTTGCCTTTTTTTTTCATTTGGCTTTGTCCAAGCTAGACCCTCTCCCTCCCTCATGATGCCAAGTGGTCAGGGACAATCATATCACACAGGCATGTGCTACATGTGTCCCCAGTCATGTATTCCTGGTGTTTGAGTTACTATCTATTAGCTTTTTGTGGATGGGTAGTTTTCCAGTAAGGCTAACAGTGGCCCAAGAGTATTTATAAACTAGACCCAACTTTAAATAAACATCATAGCTTTACCAGTTTAGCAAACTGGGTTTTAGAATTCAGCTGCCTAGTTTTAAATCTTTCTACTACCTTAATAGCTATGTGATCTTGGGTGAGTTTGTTTGTTTGTTTGTTTGTTTGTTTGTTTGTTTTTACCAGTGTGTCTTTCTCATCTGTAAAATGACAAAATCCCCCACTTCACAGAATGGTTATCAGGGTTAGATATATATGAAGTGCCTATAATAGCAATTGGTAAATAGTGAGCACTTACTATTAGTTATTGTTCTTCCACCCAGAATGTATGGTGCCTGGTGTTCTAAAGAAGTATTAATAGTAGAAAAGACAAAATAACCTAATCCAGGTGTTAGCTGTGAAGTATGTGATTTAAATTTGAATGTTAGCTTACAGAAGTCCGTATCACATCTTCCCAAAGGAAGGACGCTATTACATTTCTATCACTTAACAGTTTATACCATAGAAGCAATTCATAGACTGCTCATTTAGAAATGAATTTTTCAAGCCACCAAATGAGGCTCCTGTTTATAGACTTACCCTATTGGGCAGCAATGGACTTTGCACTGGATTTCAAAGTCACTGTGCTGGCCCAAGCAGAAAGGCATGTTTCCAACCATGATAAGTTGCATCTGAGGATGAGGGTGAGAAGTTCGCATATGCTGCATGGTTTTTAGAATCCAGGCAATTCTCATTTATTACTGAATTAGTCCGATGGTGCTAAGGACTTAAGGAAAGAGTTGTTGAAAAGACACACTGCTCAACTTTAAATTTGAAGCATACAAGGAGAAGACTATTGTCCACTTGCCATTGTCTTAGAATAAACAAACTCGGGAATAGCTCTGGAGAAAAGTATCTTTGGATTTTATTCCCTAGTTGAATGATGCTAGCATTCAGCAGGCTAGGGCTTTTTGAAAACCTCTTGGTGCCATTCTTTGTTTACTGGGAATCTCCCACCTGGGTGTCAGCCAGATCTTGGGTTGGCACTGGCCTCTTAGGTCCTGGTTTTGCTGTCAGGTCATGGCTTTTTGCTGTGAATGACGATAGCTGTCTTGGAAGCACTCCCATTCTGACTTGCGAGATAAGGACTAGGGAATCCTGCCAAACCCTGGGAGAGCTGATAGGGACTAGCGCAGGGCTGGAGCCACCCTGCCAGTTCAACGGCCTGTGACCAGAGAGGCAGAGGTAGGGTTTTTGTTTCCAAGCGCCTGTTCAAATGTTACAGTTGCTCCTTCCTAACAACTAAATTCCTATGTGTGGCATAAGATTTAGACTTCCCCAAATAGGGATTATTTGCTCTCTGGGGAGGATGGGCTGTGTAGAGGCCCTTGATTGAAGAACCCTATCATTCCTGGTTGAGACACCTTGGGGAGACACAGACTTTGGCAAAAGGTAAGGGAGGTGTTTATTGCCTCATTTTGTAGATGAAAACCTAGAAATAGATTTGGCCAAAGTTTAGAGTCACAACCGCTGAAAGCAAGAAAGCCTTAATCTAGCCCAAATTGCTAATTTTTTGAGGGTCCACACTTTCCTAAGGTTTCTCTGAAACCCCGTAGCAGAGACTAGAATTCAGATCTTGTTTCCAAACTCCACCTGATCTCCAGCTGCCTCCCCAAGGCAAATGTGTCTCAAAAAAAAAAAAAAAAAAACAATGACAAACCTATGACAGAAGCTTCAAAAGCCTCTGCACAAGAATATGGTGGTGTTAGATGCCCAGCATTTTCACCATCTTTCACATACATATTTTTGATAGACTGTTGTAAGTTACAGGTCGGAAAATGGAAGAAAACACCTCAATTTCTCCTATCAGCCAGACTACAGCCAGGTCACCAAGGGCAAAGGTGATGTAAGCTAATTAACGAAGCCCAGCATGAAATCAGCAACAACAGACATTCACAAGGAAATAATTCTGGCATAAAATCTAAAACACAAAAGCACCAACAATGAATGTTTAGATAGAAGTTTTTTGCAAACTCTGTGTGTTTGGATTCCTGTGATCAGTGTTGCTTCAGTAAAACCGTAGGTAACATTCTTTCGTGGCCACGCAAGGCCACCCTCACTCAGCAGCCTGGCTCTCCTCAGCCCTCTCACCCTCCCCTGCCCAACAACCTAGAAACAGGTTGGTCTCCCGGCCCTCAAACTTGAGAGAGCTGGCAATGGGCTTTCTCTCTGTGGAGAGCATTCTCTTTCTGTCCAGTTCAAACAAAATGAGTTTTCTCTTCATAGCGTTTCTGCCCTGATGGTTTCTGCCTTTTTTTTTTTCCTTTTCTAAGACTATAGCTAAAACCCATGGCTTCAATCACAGGAGGCTGTTGACAGTATATTAACATGTTAACCCACACCACCTCCTGGCAAATGTTCAGAAATGTTTTGCTAGGAGACTGGAAAAGATGTCTGTGATTTCCCTTTGCAGAAATTGTATTCATAAAGCTGAGGACTCATATTTTCACAGATGAATTATTTTTCCTTTGTATATGACTATCTTCAGGGAAATGGTTAAGTTGACGTATGCACTCGTTAGATTGAACGGTAAAACTTGCTGTCAGTCACTGAACTTGAGGGTTCTCACTTTACCATCCCAAAGGTTGCGAATTCAGGTGCTTTTAGGAGTCAGAAGATAATGTGTTTTGCCACTCAGCTCCAACTGATTGTTGCCTTGTGGAGATGAGTCCCCGTGTTTCTTGTTTTTTCAGTAAGGCCAGAAATCAGATTTGTGAAATTGCCGCATTTTTAAATTTTAGTGACTGACTCTAAGAAACTTTAATCAAATCTAAAAACATACATGGGCCATATGGCTTCTTAACCAGACTTGCTAGCCTGCCCCAAAAATTAAGCAACATATTTTACTGAAATAGATGTTGCATGATCTCTTGTGTGTAAGTTTTATTATTTCAATATCTTTTAACTGAAAAATCTAAAACATATACCACAGCCCAAGAATAACCATTCTATTTCTAAGAAAAATGTTCTCAGTAAATAAATGTACCTCAGAGTGAAATACAGGATTTTTACAGTTCATAAATTATTCCCAGTGGTTGGTTTGGCATACAGCGAGGATGTAGGACGTTTTCAGAGGAACTTCCCTACAAATCTTGGCTTTGCTACAGAAAGGGCCACACAGCTCCCTATCCAGCAGACCTTGGAGTCCCCATTCCTTATTGGTAGAGATTGATTTTTCTACAGATGGACTCAAGTGAATATTATCTCACTAAAAAGATATTTTTTTAAAAAATTGTAAAGTTACAAAGGGAGTGGAAATGAAGTATAAAAAGTAATGGGTGTCTTTGCATCCTCTGTGCCCATCCCCAAAAAGCTTCTAAGTCTGAGGTACAGACTTTTCTGGACATTCCTCAAGTTCTCTGACAAGAAGTTCCTTCCAGAAGCTGAGATGAGATCTTGATGTCTGAAAAGTAATTTGGCCTTTGGCATTAGAGATTTTTCTCCAGTATGGGTTAAAACAAAGATTTACAGGTGCTTAGTTGGTGGCTTTTTTTTTTTTCTTAAGCCAACTATGATCCCATCAATGTATTTCTACAGAAAATGTAAACTGTTCATACATTCTCTTAAACATCACAGTGAAAAACAAATACCCGTATGTGTGGTCAGTCAGGCAGAGGGCTCTACCTGCTCAGTCCTTGGCAAAGGCCCTTGGCCACACTATTGAAAATGTTGGCTTCACTTCTGCACGGATACCTATGTCGTGCCATCCCAGTGGAGCACCGGTGGATTCCAAAGGCAGGGGAGGGGGAGGGGGTCTTTTTGAAATGTTTCCAGCTCTGTCCAGCTGCCTGTCTTCCAGCCTGGGAGTACTGCACAAAGCTACAAGGATACTGATGAGACCATGGATCTGCTGCCATTCTCCAGGGAAGACTTAGCTTGGAGCATGGCGGCCTGGATTCGAAAATGTGTCCTTGACTCCATGGAGTAATTCTTGTAATTTTGCCTGAAAGATATCAGAGAATCAGACATGAGGCCATTCTTCCTCCTCAGTCTGAGCTGTGGAAGCCCACCGGCCAAGGAGAGTTTTTAGAAGCTTAAATTCCTGTCTGAGTTCAAAGAAAGAGTTGGGTCCTGCCCAGTAGGGATTAACATAAGGGGGTATAACTCCCCATCCCTGGTACCATACCTTCTAGAACTACTCTTGGTCCTGTTGAAGGACCAAGCTTGAAAGAGTGGTTTGAATAGGTGGATTCCTGGGCTGGAAGGCAGGACACCTGGGTGTTCACATCAGCCCTGCAGGGACTTGTGGTATAGCCCTGGGCAACCCAGGTTTGCAGGGACAGGGCCCAGCCTCTGGACTGTCATGCTGTCCTTGCCAGAGCCCCCCTCCCTCACTGTCTCCAGGCAGCTGCATGAAGCTCCTGAGCCCAGGGGGAAGTAAAGGATTGACTGAGGCTACCCAAGCCTTACTTGGCAGTTTCCAAAAGCTTGACAGCCTCTTCGTTTCTGCCTTGCTCCATAAACAGCAGGGCCAGTTCCAGCAGAGCATTTGGGATCAAGTAGTGGTCATATTTAATCTTCTTTTCACTGCAGAACAAAGAAGGACATGGCTAACAGGCCCTGCCCTTGAGTTGTTCTTCAGACTCCCGAGTCTTCCCTAAACAATAGGATGCAGCCCATGCCCTACTGTGGAGGGTTCCTGATATGAACTCCAATTAGGGAAGATTCCTACCACACAGTCCCGGAAAGGCTTAGGATCCACAGCAAAGCATCTAGTCCTCTGCTCCTAGAGCCCAGCTCCCTGACAAGGTATGGCTCATGTCATGGTCTTAGCACACCGCCACCTTAGTTCACAAACGCGCTTCACCCCTTTTTCCCGGTGGGAAGGTATATTTAATTGGGACGTCTCCTGACTTCAGTCTGCCTCTGACCCACCCTCCATGTTGCCCTATGCTGAATTACCAATACAAGGTCCAGGGGTTCAAGCATATGAAACTCAGTGTGGAGGGGCTCTTGCCGTTGGCCCTGGGCGATGAGGTCTGAATTATCTGTGCTGGCACAGAGCAGGTATTAGCACATTTGTAGTAAAAGGGGGTCAGGAGAATGTGAGAATTGGAGCCATCCTGAAAATTCTACCCAGGAGACCCTGGCCCAGAAGCAGGCCACCTGCAGTGGGAGCAGCCAAAGAGGCACTCACTTGGCAGAGATACTCTTGAAATTCTCCTCAGCCTCATGGACACGGCCCAGGTATTTCAGACACAGGCCTTTCAGCAGCTTCACCAAGCACTCATCATCCACTGAGTACTCATTCTCTGAGAATAAGGAAGTGAAGAAAGAAGACATGTTTGTTCACTTCTGCAAGTTACTCATGGAGTCCCTACTCTGCGCTGGGCCCTGAGGACACAGAGGTGACTCTCACATGGTCCCTCGTCCCCAGGGAGCGCACATCTGAGAAGGAAAGACAGGTTCTGAGACAATGACAGTACAATGAAGTCAGGACTGACTGAAGGAAGCCCAGGGGCTGTGGGAGCCCAGAAGAGGCCTTGGCCCTACCTGAGGGACAAGGGACAGCTTCCTGGGGGAGCAGCCATTGAACCTCACTCAGTCTAGAAAGGCAAAGGACAGTTATCAGGGTAGAGAAGTAAGGAAGGACAGTTTTGATAAAAGGAACCTTCAACTCTAAGATTTGTGGTCTCACCCAGCCTGGCTCAAGATTCCAGGGCTTGGGGTTAGTCACCTGGGCCATTTTCCAGCACCTCTTCAGCCTTGGTGATAATCTCAAGTATCCCGTCTGTGAGTTCCGGCTGCTTCCCAATCACAGCATAGCCATTCCAAATGTACATCATTTCCTGAGGGCAAGGGAGCAAATCAGTCCCAGATTGCCTCTCCAATGGGGCCGCAGTTTCCCCATCTGTAAAATGGGCTCTTCAGATCAGAGGATTCCTTAAGGCACTTCTAGCTCTAACATTGACTGACAATTCTTTGCCCAGTAAAAATGGATAATGGATCCACATCCTCACTGTTATGTTCAAAGCTGCCAACAGTTTTCAGCTGTTTCTGCTCATGACTTCCCCAGACATTACTATGCTCTCACAACCTCTCTATCCAAACCCTTCCCATCCTTTGAGTAAAAAGTCATGCCGCGCACTCTCCAGGAAGTCCACCTCCCTGCTCCAACAGGCAGGGCCTCCTCCTAAATTAGAGGAACCATCCTTAAGCACTTCAGGATTTCCAATAGAGTTTAAGACTATATGCCCTCCTCTCCTATTCCCCCAAGGCACCAGGCTTGAGTTACCATCATGAAAACTATCAGACATCCTGATCCTGTTGTTGCCTTGGCTTCTAGACTCAAAATACTAAATTAAATTTTCATCCATAGTAGTTGTATTAGATTAGCATTTCCTAAACTATCAAACCAGAAGATGGATGTGAATTGTATATATAAAGTTCTAGAAAGACACTTATTATGGTTCTGGTTACTATGTTCTAGGGAGAGAATTTAAGCTTAATTACTATGTTGTCCCAAGTTAGCAAATGTTCCATAAAAGGGTTCTGTCCCAAATAAGTTAGGGAAAAACTGCATCTTCAAGCTTCTAGGAGACTTATGATGCACATTAGCATAGCAGGGCTTCAAAAAAGTTCTGGTATATAAACTTTTCCCACATATGTTTAATCACAGAAATTATTTTATGCATAAGTTGCATTTTGCAGACTATAAATTATCTCCTAAATGTTTGGTATAATTGCTTCCCCTGTCCTTCCTTATGATACCCTCCCCCATTTGATAGTAATAGCTTTGCTGTATATCTTAAAATATGCGACACATTTTATCAGCTAATTCTTATAACTATGAACTAGGCAAGGTAGATATTATTTCCATTTTACATGAAAGGAAAGGGACCCAATCTAAGGTTAAACAGACCCAATCTAAGGTTAAACAGTTAATGACCAGAAAATGTGGTCTCTAAAGCAGTGCCCTTTCTACTTTTCTGAGTAACAGCAGGGTTCTTAGCAAACTGAAACTTTCTCTGACATGATTCAGAATATGGACTCAAAATCTGAACCGTCTGGTTTTAAATTCTGACTAACTTACTCTGTGACCTGGATGACTTGTTTTATCTTTCAATTTATATCATGTCTACTTACTATATATTGTGTATCTTTCTACCTTTTCCTCTGATCTATGAGGCTTTATTATCCCCATCTGTAAAATGGGGATGTCATCAGCACCTGCTCAGAGGGCTGCTGTGGAGGCCAAATGAAGGGACAGGCAGTAGGAATAAGGAGCCTTGAACACAGCAAATGCCCAGTAATAATTCAGCTGTTGCTATTATTTCAGAGTTGACTGTTACATGGTTCCAGGCCTCAGAAAAGTTTGATCTAGTGAAGGGTCCATGACAAGACAGTCGGGTGGGGACACAAACAACTAAGTGATGCCTCTACCTGTGAGTTGGGGGCAGATGGTGTGGAGGTGTCTAGGATGGTCCCTTTTTCTGCCTTGAGATATATGCCCACCTGCCTCTCCCTCCCACTCCCATGGACCAGCACATTCTCAGAGGCTGGGATTAACAAGACTCATCTGTGCTCTTCCCCCCAAGTACCAGGTGAATTGTGAAATCCTTTCCAGGCTCCTGAAGCCTGAAGATCCTTATCCCTCATCCACTTCCCTAGGGTCTCTGGCTTTCAGCTAATTCCCACAACTCCAAACTGGAATGCAGGGCCAGTCAAGAACCTTCTACCCACCAGAGCAGGGACAGGCAATGAGATAGGTTTGGGGGAGAGATAGCGTCTGGACTTCCGGATGGCAAACTTCTCAGTGGGTAGAGATTTCCCAGCAATCTTGAGCTTCAGGCCTGGCACAGCTCTGTGAGAGAGCAGGGAGAGGGTAAGAAAATGCTATAGAGAGCTGAAACCCCAGCCTGTCCAGCTTCTGCTTGAGCTCCCTGTGGGCCCTCAGTTTCTCCATTTACATAAGTGTTGGACTCACAGCTTGTGACCTTATTTCACAAGCTCTGCTCCAAGAACTGACCACTTTCTGCCCCGTGACCTGACCACTTCCTGTGACTAGGCACAGGACTCCAAACGAGCTGGCAAAGCCGCTCTGCCTTCCAGTTTCTCTGCTCCATTCCCAGGCCCTACGTTAGAGGGCTCACAACAGTTCTGACCCCAGTTTTACAGGGAGAACTAACACCCAGAGAAAAGGCAGGACCTTCCCCCAGACCACATAGCTCAATCTTGTAATTAACTCTCGTCACATGAGCTGTGGCTTTCTCCTCTTTCCAAGGGCACAGTGAAATGCATGCAGCTAGGTGAGCTCCGCATCTGGGGCCTCACCACACAGCTCCATCCCACCCTCTAGTTTCTGCCACCGTCACCGGATGTGGTTTTGACCTTCAGGTCTAAGCCATCCAGCCCAGGAAACAGCTGGACTTAGTTGTAAGGTCCCTGCCCTGGTAAGCAGAGCAGGTGGTGGTGGAAGAGAAAGAGAGCCAATGGGGCAGCCTCAGGGAGGGTCAGGAGCTCAGGACCACCACAGATGACCAAGCACAGCCAGCTGAGCCCTACAATGTGGGTGTAACAGTGGGACCCACCTAAACAACTCCACTTCGTCATCCCCGAACGGCTTATAGTCCTCCTTCCCAAACATGCTGAGGTAGGCAGCCTTCATGTAGATATAGGTGGCCTGCGTGAGACAGACTGGCAGTCAGGTGAGCAGCCCGCCCTCGTGTCACAGCCCAGCTGGCACAAATACCTCTTTCAGGCCTGTGATGGCCCAGCACAGCAGCGAACAAGAAACCAAGCCCCAGGAGAGAGAGTGAGGGTGAGGAAGCTGAAACAACTTTAGGGCCTGAGTTAATCCAGGAGGGACCGTGTCAAAGAGGCCGCACTCCTAGAGCATTTCATTGTTCAAATACGTTCGTACTACTGAATAAGTTATGAAATATTTAAAATGAAATAACTTATGTCCAATATATAAGTGGAGTCACTAATGTCAAGGCAAAAACCCACTTTGGGGCAAGTAAGTTTGACAAACTCCAAATGGACTTAGGGACTAGTGATAAAGGAACACTCCAGGGAATGTCCTAGGTAGACGTTCCTGAGCCGTATCTGAACCCCCAGACACATGATCCTGGGCAAAAAAAAAATCTTTAAAACGAAGTTTAGCAATGGCAACTAGATCCCAATAAACTACAGACGCGTCGCTACACAAAACTCTTTCATTTGAGATGCTGCCACATCCAGGCACTGGCCAAGCAGCCACACTGCACTCGCCCGAAACACCTCTGCCTACACTGGCGCCCTGTCTGCTTGGACTTTTGTTTGTTAACAATTGACTACGTGCGACAACATTGAAGAATGTTAGACTTACAGAGACGCGTTAAGGTTGTTAATGAATAGACGGCCTGTTGTGTGGCAATAACTCACTCACTCAGAAGGTCAGCCTGGCCAGTTATCATCACAGGTCATCACCCGTGTGTGTGTGTGTGTGTGTGTGTGTGTGTGTGTGTGTGTGTGTGTGTGTGTGATAAACTGCAAATAAATTCACATTGTGGAAAGACAACGCAGGTGTGGAACGTGAACTCTGCTCAGGATACCTCTCTACAGTGAAGTAGGGAGTGAAGCACCCAAGCAGCTATAGATGGGCAGGGTGTGCTGAGCCTGGGTGTAGACAAAAAGACACGGCATCTGGGAAGCACTTACTTCATTATGAGCCCCTGAAAGGCATTGGGAAGATTCACAGAAACCCGAGAGGACTTTCCGGGCAAGGCAACAGTTTGAGCAAAGCCAGGGAGGGGCAGAGTTGTGTTCAAGAAGGATACAAATAGGCAGCATAAGCAAGGGACGATAAAAGAGCAAGGCCAGCAGGTGAGCAGCACCTCAATGTGTGCTAAGCACTTTACATCACCTCAATCTACCCCATAGACAGTGCCAGAAAGGAATCCATGCCCCACCTCCTTCCTGGGACTGCAGAGCTGCTGGGAACAGAGCTGGGAGTCAACCCAGGTCAGTATGGCTTCAAGCCAGGGTCTTTCCCCCTGGAGCTACAGCTGTCCCTGGCGGGGAAGGGGCTGCTCTACTGAGACCCTCCCTTCCAAATCAGAGATCCACACCTGAAAGCAAGCCCCTTGCCCAGAAATCCAGGAGCCTGGCTCTGTGCTTCCCTCCAGTGGCCAAGACTTGAACTACAGCTACTGAACTACCAGTCAGTAACCCAGAAAAAAATGAAGGGGGTGGAGGAGGAAAGGGAGCAGGACATCCTGGAGCCTAGTTGGAGAAGGCGGAAAGCCACCTCCACCTGGCAACCCCACCCTTGCCAAAGCCAGGCCTACTCCCAGTTCCACTCTGCTCAGCACCTCAGTTTGCCCTTTACAAAATGAGGAAATCCTGGTCTCGGCAGGTGTGGTGGGAAGAATCTCCCCTCACCGAAGCCCGTCCTCCATCCCATCTTCAACTTCTGGGTGTCACAGCCTTGCCTTCTCCCTCTCCCCCGCCCTGACACTGAGTCACCAAGTCCTCATCATTTTACTCTTATGTAGCTCTTGAATGCCGCTGGCTTTGCCCTTCCGCCTAACCTCGATTATTGCACCAGCCTCCGCCCTGTCTCCCTGTTCCCGGCTCCCAGAATGTCTTTCTCCTGTCCTAGTCCATATGGTCTCCTAAAGGATCTCCCAGCTGCCCTCTGCAAGCCATTTCCCATACCATCATTACTCTGATCTTTTAAAGTCAGGTCATGTCAATCCCGTCTTGAAATCTTTTCATGATTTCCCATCACACTTAAGATAAAATCCAAACTCCCTGTCATAGACAATTCAGTCTCCCCTAGTTTCCTCTCTAACTTCATCCCCTACTGCTTTCCTCCTGCCCTCCTCTGCTTCCCACTGGCCTCCAGGCTGTTTTCCAGAACACATCAAAGTCACTCAGCTCCCCCTTCTGCTCCTGCCCTAGCATCACAGTGCTCTCTGCCTGGAATGCTCTTCACTAGGATTCCACAGGGCCTGCCCCTTCACTTCCCTCTGGTGTCTTCTTGGACAGGCCCCAACCACCGCGTACAGAAGCGCCCCACCCATCATTCTCCAGAGCCTTACCACGCTCGATTTTTCTTTCCTGCATTTATGCTGTACCTCAATGTGTTTGTATGTTTGCCTTTCTTCTCACCAGACCATGGACCTTTAGGTGGAGTCTTTGTTTTGCTCACTGCTGTGTGCCCTGACCTAGAACAGGACCTGACATGGTGGGGGGTGGAGGGTGCCAGTAATGCAGAGGGATTTCTAAGGCACATATATAAGCCATGAACGTCGTGCTCCCCCACTGTCAGACTAAAGTCCAAACAGCTACCCAGGACCCTCCATGACCTGCTTTTCTGGCTCCTCCTCTGCTGTTTCTTTCCTATCACTCGTAAACTCACCCCAGGCTTTGCCTGTGCTGTCCCTTTGGGACATCACTGCCCCTTCTCGGTCAGGCTCACCTGCCGGCTTCCTCTAAGAGCCTTCTCCTTCTCTCTCCAGCTTGCCCCACCAAGTCACCCGGAGTTAGGATGGATGCAAAGACCAAAATCGTGGGCCCCATGGGTATCCCAGTTGTCAAGGGATGCTATACCTCCCCTGACGGGAGTCCTGTCTCCTCAGGGCTATCTGTTTGCCCACTGACCAGACATTTATTTTGTTGGATTACTTTGCCAGGGCCTGTGCTGCATCAGACAGTCCAAGTCCCCCAAAAGCTGACAGTGACTGGTTTATTGGGGGAAGGGTCCCTCCAAGCCCTCCTGCATCCCAACGCATGAGCCCTTCACCTGGTGACACAGAACATCTTGGGGGCAACCTAGCTTCTGTGCCTTTGCCCTTGGGGTTCTCTCAGCTCTCTTTCACTTCCTCCATGCTGCCACCCTAATTCTTCCAGGACTCTCCTCAGACATCTCTTCCCCATCCTCTCAGCTCGGTTACCCAAGTCTACCTCCAATTCCCCTCAGATTTCCTATTTACTAGTCACCACCTAGTTTCTGTCCATTTCAAGCTTTAGGCTCCATGGGGAACTCAGAATAGTCCAGGCAGAGAGGGATGCTGAGCAGAGGGGCTGGCACAAATGGCTATGGCCAAGTGCCTAGGGCTGGTTTAGACTCTGGGGCAGCCACATGCTGAAGACTAGAAATGACTGAGGGCCCAGAACTTGGGGTGCTGCAAACCCCACTTTCACCAGAGTCCCTTCTGAGGAAAGTGTTACTGGCAGATAAGACTGAGCTGACTTACAGCCTGGGTCCCCTCTGCTCCCCACAAAAGGCAATGTGGCCATCCCAGGTATCTCCTTCCTTTTGTAGCTGGACCCAACAGCCTGCCTCAGTCTACAGGCAGCTGCTAGGTCACCTGTATGTCAGAAAGGATCCCTGAGCTGTGCTCTCCTTGGGGGTGGGCTGGTCATGAGGGGAAGCTGGGCCGCAGGGACTGCGCCTGAGGGAAGTGCCTTCAATAGCGGGGTGGTCTGGGGCAAGCCAGGTCTCTTGGAGAGGACATGAGAAACAAAGGGAAGAGCAGAGGCCTTTGGCATCACCATGAACTGTTTTCAAACCCAGAGTGTTGGTCACGACAGCTGTGTGGGCCAGGAAAGTCATAACCCTTTCTTAGCCTCAGTGTCCCCATGTGGCCTATGGAGGCAACTTTACTGATGGGGTGGGGGAAATGTAAGCACCCAGCACAGGTAAGAGCTCAGAGAAAATCTGCTCCTTCCTCCAGTCCCTCCAGAAAATTCCCTTTCAGCTTGGTCCCCAGGCAGGGTACTGAAAAGGGACTTCCATGCAGAAGTGGGGCAGGAACAAAAAACAGGGAATAGATGATGACAAGAGTTCTTCCAACATGCACCAACTCAGATCTGTTCTAATAGCTGCTGGGAGCACAGAGTAGAGAAGGCTCCTCAGGTCACAGTTTGTGGGACAGAATGCCAGGAGTGGTTGGTAATGTCTGCTGTGGGCAAGGGATTAAGGTCATGGAGACACATGAGCTATGTGTTTGCCAGTATCAGATTAGATGCTTTCTGACAATCTAGATGATTCTAAGAGTCGTAGTGGAGAATTCTGTGCTACTGTTACTATGGTGATCATTACCGTGATATTCTAAGTTTTCGTCCATGGTGAGTAAACATCTTGCTTTGTTTTGCCTCCATCTCTTTAATGCCTCCCCCACCCCCAACACATCCTGCAGGGCCATCACCTCACTTTTCTCCTGGGGAAGTACCCCCCTCCCAGTCCCAATCCAGGAGGTCTTCCCACCCTTGGGTTTCCAGGCTTGACATGTGACCTATGACAGACCCATGAGGCTGCACTGTGGAGCTTTGGTTGAGGTTGCAGGGAAGATGGGAGTTAGGAGCAGACAGCCCACGGCTGTCACATGAGAGAAGCTGCCAGCACAACAATGATGTCAGAGGAGAACACACTCACAGATGAAAAAAACCAAGCCCAGTTGACATCATTTGAATTTCTGAATCCAGCCCTGCCTGAAGTCAGATGTACCTAGAAATTTCAGTTCATGAAATTCAGTGCAGGAAATTTTCAGTTTATGAACCAAAGAGTTTTGTGTTTTAGACCAGCATAGTCCAATATGGTGGACATTAGCCCCAGATGACTCTTAAAACCTAAATTTGAATGGACTAAAATTCAAATAAATTTAAAGCATCCCGTTTCCCAGTTGCACTAGGCACTTTTCAAGTGCTCAATGGCTATATGTGGCTGGTGGCACCACAGTGGATGGTGCAGAAATAGAACATTTCCACCCTATCAGTAAGCTCCACTGGACAGCACACACCTCAGTCGTGTGAGACATGCTCCTGTCCCTTATTGATTCATACATTGTAATTCTAAAGCTTTTTAATTCTAAAATTTTTCTGCACCTCGTGGTCTTTAGTTCCTTCCAACCCCAAGTCCTATTAGAATTCATGGTTGTTTGAATTCCAGCCGTGACATTTGTGTTTAGTCAGGGGTTTGAACCCTGACCTGGGGCAGTCTGGGTTGGCCTGAGGGCCCAGGGACCCCCGACACATGGCATGAGCCCACCTTGGACCAGGAGTTCTCCTTGCTGAGCAGGTCGGCGTAGAAGTAAGCCATCTTCCACTGGCCCTTGTAGGTGAAGCACCACATCAGCTCCCAGTAGCACATGTGGTGGAACTGCTTCCAGTGCTGCTGGGCCTCACAGCACTCCTCGAACCGCCGGATGGCCTGCGGGCACTGGAGGGTCAGCTGCGAGGGTGCCCCACCCCTCTCTCTGCAGCCTCCCAACCCCAGAGCAGGCCCAGCCTCCTCCAGTGCGTGTGCTCCAGCCTGGAGTCAGGCTGGGGGTCAGGAGAACCAGGAGATCTGGCTCCCAGTCCTGGTTCTTCCCCTAAGTTGTACGAGACCTTGGCCCCGGTCACAGCTCCTTTCTGAAGGATCCAGTTTTTCCGTCACAAAATGAAAGGACATGATAGAGCTATCATGGAGGGGTGTCAGGCAGTGGAAAGTGTTAATTTTAAAGCAACAAAATAATGTTGGTATCTCAGAGCAAACCGCAATGGTTCCAGGAGCCTTCAGGAAGCAACCTGGACCTGGGGTATCCATCCTGCTGCCGATGAACCATAACCAAGGCCAGCGGAGAGCCCAGACTCCAAGCTGTAGAGTCTGTCCCGGGCCTTGGCTCAGGCGCAGATCCTCCCGTTCATGGCTCCCTCCCACCTTTGCCATCCAACTCCTCAGCCAGACCTCCAAGGCTGCCAGCCGCACCCCCTTAGCACCACTCACTCGCCAGCTTCCAACCACCTCTCTGCTGACCACTAGTACCTTCCTCTTCAGCAGTGCAATCACCCTAATCTCCTATCAAATCAGACCTCTGAATGTCACCTCCTCCCTAGTTTTCCCAGACTGCCTCAGTCAGAAGAGCTGCTCCCATTCCTCTCTGCACTTGGTCCTCTCCTGGGCTCTCCTCCCAATCTTCCTTGTCCCTGAGTACATATGTGTTTGTCTTACTTCCCGCTGGACCCACAAGGATCTCCAGCACCCATCTGCCTGCCCCCATTACTCACTGCATCAACGTTGCCTTTAATAGCTTCAATTCGCCCCGCAAAGAACAGGAAGATGGCGCCCTGCAAAGACATGCATGTGGGTCCATGTGGGCCATGGGGCGCATGTGGGCTGGAGGTATCCAGCAAGAGGCGAGACTCACCTTGGGGTATCTCTTCAGGTAGGGTCTCAAGAGCTTCTCTGCCTCTTCAATATTGACATTCCCAGTGCCTGAAGGTGGTGGGGGCCAGGGGGTACAAGAAGTCACCACCATTGGCTCATGGGACCCTCCCAGCAACCTACTACTACCAGGGGCTTCCCAGAGCCTCCGCTTCCCCCTCTGTGAAGTGGGGGTCACAATTCTATCTCCGGCATGATGGGAGGGGTAAACAAGACAGTGCAGGCGCTGCCCCCTGCATACCACAGGCTCAACAAGCAAGGGCCACATCTCCAAGGCCGCATGCAGAGGTCACTAGGAGTGTGTCCTCACAGCCGTACGAGGTGGGCATGACCACCTGCATTTCACAGGTGAGGAAGCTGAGGCTGGAACCTGGTCACATTGTGAGGAGGTGAGTGGCCCGCGGGCCCAGGACAGCTGACGTGGCTTTGTTCTTTCTGGTTTCAGGGCCCCAGCTCCTGTCTCAGGGGACTGAACAGGCTCTGCAGACCCTGCCCTTATAGTCAGCCATGTCCTACACCCCAGAAGTCCCAGCACCCCAGAAGACCAGGCTGAGGGTCCTCTTACCTAGCACAAAGGTGAGGAAGGTGTGGTAGCACAGCAGCAGCATGACGCAGAGCACGGCGCGGAAGCTATGTCCTGACGCACCCTCCTCCAGCTGCAGCAGCCCATAGTCCTGGTGGGGAGAGGACACAGCCTGAGCCCCCCAGGGGAACCCCAGGACCCAGGGGAGGTGGGGGATGGGAGCTCACTGGACCGGTATGAAGGCAGCCAGATCAGCTGTTCCCTGGACAAGGAGTCGCCCCTCTCAGTGCCTCGGCCTCCCTTCTGGGGACAGGGGACAGTTCTGCCAAGGCCAGGGCAAAGGCTTAGCTGGTCTGGGCGTCCCCTCCTCCTTAGCCCCCTCCCATTTCTCCCTTCATTCATTGCCTTGGGGAGGCCCCGCATCAGGTGCCAAGGTCGGGAGCAATCCCCATCTGATGGGGAGAAGATGTGAAAAGGAGGCAGATGATTCTCAGGGTCCAGATGGGGCGTCAAGGACTACAGTCTGGGAAGGCTTCCCAGAGGATAAGGCTCCAGAGCTCGGTTGGGGAGGAGAAGGAGCCAGAATTTACCTGTCTCCCTGCCTGCAGCCTCTGTCCCATCTGTCCTCCAAGCTCATTCTTGTTCTTTTCAATATACAATCTGACCTGTCCCACCCCCACCTCAAACCCTCCATGGCTCCCCTGCCTTCATATAAAGCTGAAATCCAAGCTTGTACAGGAGGTCTTTCCCACTCTGCCCTCCGCACCCCCTCTTTCTGGCCATGCAGCCCACACAACCACCCCCTCAGTCTTTCTTGTGCCTTCCTTCATGGGATTTCACCCCAAAATCCAACTCATGGGCCAAGGACCTTCTTACACAAACAAAACTAAAAGGAAGCTCTGGAGCCTCCCACCAGTGTTTCCCTGAGTCCAGGCCGTGGGCCACAGACGATAACCAAGATTTTAGAGGCCCGTGGACAGACGTGAGGAAGCAAGAGCCCCAAGCGAGGGCCTGCCTTCTCAGTTCCCTGTCTCCCAGGAGGGTCAGGAGCCAGCCAGACCCTGGGCTGGCTCTACGCTCCACTGCTCACAAATGCGCAGCCCAGGCTTGGCGGCCCTGGCAGGCCACGGGGCCAGCTGGGCTTTGTGAGATGGCCTGGTCCTTACAGTATTTATTTTTATGATATGTTTTATCATGCCAATAATATGGGTTTTCTATGTATTGTCATGTTTCCTTTCAATAGATTTAAGTAAAACATGAGTCATTTTTGAGAAAAATATTTCATAAATAATAGGTCTGTGGACATGTTAAAAATTGGAGAAAGCCTAGTTTTGAGAATCTTGGATCTGGCTTTTTAAAAAAGGCCCTTGCTCAGAGTCCCAGGAGAAGGGGGCTGACCCAGTACTCCTGACTTCCAGCTAATGCTCCTTAACTACACTAGGCCTCCTCCGCCAGGGAGCCCTCCTTGCCTGATATCCAGGGCTCAGGTTCCTGCCCTCAGTGAAGCCTCTGGGTGCTTGAGCCCTCGGGGCCCAATGCATAGGCAGGCTTCCCTTGGGCAGCTGCCAAACCAGAAAAACAAAAAACATCCCAGGGGAAGGGACTTGCACAAGGTATTCCCAGGGGAGAAGAATCAGGTTCCTGATACCTGTCACACAGTCACCCCAGGCCACTGCACAGAGCTACCCTTTACCCCCCTCCTTACCCACGGCCTCCCCACCCTGTGGGATGCAGGCATCACTGGCCCTCTCTGACCGGCTGGAGAGGATCAAGCCCAGACAGTGCTGGGCCTCAGCCAGGGCCACATCCTGAGGGGCTAGGGCCGGTGAGCATTCAGGACCCAGCCTGCCTAGCCAAGCTCCAGTCCTGGGGCTCCATAAGGCAGCTGGTTACCTTATTTCCTGAAAACCCCACAAACTCTAGCAGCCGCAGGATTCTCGTAGGCAGCATGGACAGCGTCTGCAAGAATAGAGGCAAGCAGGCATGTGATGGCATAGGGGCACCCCTTCCACTCCCCAAGCCTCTCAGAGTCTGGGAGCAACCAGGGGTGCAGGCCCCATCTCCAGAATGCCCCCAAGGAGGTTTCCTGGAAAGCCAACTCCCCAAATAGAGAGGCACTGTCATGTGAAAGCAGCAGATTGTGTCCAAATCCTAGTCTCACCATACCCAGCTGGGTCACCTTGGGCAAGTCACATGTCCTCTCTAGGCCTCATCTATAAAACGGGGATCAGAGCCCCTACCCCGTAAGGATGTTGTACAGATGGATCAAATAAATGTAAAGCATAAAATGGGGCCTGCATGTAGCAGGTAGCTATGGTTGCTATTATCACACTGAATCCTCCATTTTGATCCTCAGAACAGTCCTTCAAAGAAGGGATACCACCCCTTTTAACAGATGGAGAAATAGAGGCACAGATAAGTGACAGTGCGCGTCCACAGCCCCACAGCTCATCGGAGGTGGCACTAGTCCTTGAGAGCAGGGGTCCTGCATCCGTGCACCGTGCAGCTTGTATTTCTTAGCACACGGCCACCACGCTCACATTCTACATGTGAGGAAACCGGAACCCAGGGTGGGGCCCAGATCTCCACTCCAAGGGAAGCTCCTTGAACAGGCTTTGCCTGGAAGGAGAGAGCTACAGGTACCCTTTGTTCCCTGCCACACACAAGTTCTGTCAAGATCCAGGCTACCCAGAGCCCAGAGTCTAAGTCATCCCTGAACAGGCCTGAAGCTTCTGAGTCTCCCTGCCTCCGCTCAGACTGTTCCCTCTGCTGGGAATGCCCTTCCCTGCCTGGAAAGTTCCCTGCCTAAGGGTCCTTCAAGATCCGGCTCAAATACTGCCTACTCTGTGAAACCTTCCCTGACTCTCCAGAAAAGGGGACTTGCTTCCTGTCCCCTGTGGGTCATCAGCCATTTCCAGGGCTGTCTCCTCCCCTGTCACTGGGCAATGGTTTCTAGGGAGGAAAAAGCCTGGTTTTTTTGTCAGTTTCTGGTACTACAAATATTCCATCCCCTCCTCACCCCTTCCCCCACCAATGGTGGATTTTAAGTGCCAACTTGACTTGGGAAGAAATACGCAGAAAGGACAATGGAGCCAGCCACAGCGCCCCCGCCCTCCACCCCCACTCTGGCTGTGATATGCTTTGGGTCCCAGGGCCCACATAGGACCAGGCACGGTAACCCAGCAGAGACCATGTGTGGGGCAGGGACGTGCAGGGAGATTAAACTTGAGTCCAGAGGCAGAGGATATGGACAGGGCGCGCCCACTCACCAGGTTGAAGGCTCCAACACCAAGCTTCACCCCACCTTCAAAGTGCCTGTGGTTCTCCCCCTTGCAGTACTGTGAGGACTGCACAAGACTGTCCAACTCTCTGCAGAGGGATAGAAAGCCCCATTTCAGGCACATGTTGAGGGTCGAGTCCCCTTCCAGCCTGGCCTAACGTCATCGATCTCAGAACTCCCTGTGGTGGATTTGTAACAGATCTAGCAATTCAGAGAGCTGGTCTTCAAGGAATATCTCCTACCACCTCCCACCATAATAACACTCCGTGCCCCTAAATTTCATTCGCATCAGCCTTTGTGCACCTGTCTTGTCCAACATCTAGGTATTTACTCGTATTCCGCATTCTGTCTAAACAGTTTCTCAACCTTGCCAATACTGACATTTTAGCCTGGGTAATTCTCTGTTCAGGTGGGGGGCAGTGTGTTTAGCAGTGTCCCTGGCCTCTGCCCACTAGATGTCATGGGCATCCTCACCTGGCCCCCCACCCTAGTTGTAATAACCAAAATGTCTCCAGACATTGTCAAATGCCTTATGGAGGCAAATTTGTCCCCAGTGGAGAATCACTAGTCCAACTTCAACACCCCCTCCTTTAGGAAGTCTCCTGAGTCTCTCGGTTGGAATTCAACTTTCATTTTTCTGGTTACCAACAGCAGAGAGCTCATATTCCATCCAACCTGGGACAAGACAAAGGCGTTAAAAACACATATGCCTCCTTCCCAGGTCACAAGCATTGAGGACTTTCAACCAGCAAACATTGACTAAGGTCTCTCTGCGCCTGGCACTCAAGGATGGCAGGGAGCAAAGCCACCAAGCTGATGTCCTTAGAATGCTCTCAACCTAGGGGGAAGACCCGTAACATGTCACCACAAGGGCAGTCAGGACTTCAAAGATCCCTTGGGCCTGACCTAGTCTGGGGTTTAGGGAATGCCTCCATGAGGAGCTAACATTTGAGTTAAAACTTGAGAGGCAAATTAGGGTTTGCCTGGCACAGAAATGTCTTTCTGACAGCATGTCCAAAGGCCCTGGGGTAGGAATGTGCTTGGCATGTCTGAAGAAATAAGGAAAGTACAATTGTAGGAAGCAGAATGGGGCAGAACATGTGGTTAGGAGGGCAGAGGGGGCTCCCAAAAATGACTCAGCAACGATCTGAGACTTTATTTCAGAGCAAGAGGAGCCTTGGGAGTTGGCTGGGAGTGACCTGACAAGGTCTGTGCCTTGGGAACATCACTCGGGAAGCTGGTGAGGAGACTGAAGGGACCAGAAGCCATCCTTTCCCAGATCACAGAGATGATGGTGCCCACTATAGAGGATGTTGTGTTATATATACTCCAGCAATCCCTTGAAATCAAGCACTATCTCTGCAGGGAAAGTTACATTAAATGGGGGAAAATAAAGACGACATTCTCAAGTCTCAAGTCAACTTTCAATGGAAAATGAATTTTAATGCCAAGCTTGGTGGAAAGAAACTGGGCATTCAGGGCTTTTTGGGGTTTTTTTTTTTTTTTGGAATTATAGCTAAGGATTGTGTGCCATGTTGGGTGAAAGTGCTCTGGACCGAATCCTCATTCTTTCATCCACAGACACAGCCTGTGCCTGGTTCAGGGAATGAATGCCAGGGTTCCTGGTCTTAGCGGAGCTCCCAGCTCGGGACACCACCCTGTGTGCTGCAGAGGTGAAGGCAGGCTTCGTGGGAAAGTGGCACTTGGATCCACCTTCCTAGATGGCGCAGGACCTCAGCTGCTGTTCTCACATGGCTGTGACTGCCCCTCCACCCCTGCTCCCCACCAGACCAAGCTGCTCGTGCACAGCCCGTGTCTTATCCCTAGCACAGAGCCAGGCACAGAGCAAGCACTTGGGGACCCAGGTGAACAGATACATTCAGAAAACTAGGGGAAAATCTCTCCAGAAAACTGAGGTCTCAATGGTGCAGCAATCTGCCTGAGGTCACGAGGCTTTCTAGGCTTCCGGTCTCCCCCCATTACTTTCTACCAACAGCAGCCTGAGGGAGAAGATGCACGCCCCAGGCCCCCCAGCACGCTGCTCCCTCCACCGCACTCACTTGTAGGTCTGGTAGCTGCTCCGAACTTTGATGCCACCCTTGATGAAGCTCACCATGTTCTCATCCTGTGGGGGGAGAGATGCTGATTTCCAGGCCTGGGAGGATAGCCATGGGGTCACACAGACTCTGGGCCGTCTCCACTCCCTGGGCCCAGCTTTCTAAGGGGCTCTGGAGGATGAGGTAAGAGGCCAGCCAAACCAGGCCTGCCAACCCCTAGGACTTGAGGCGAGGGTCTTATGTGTTAAACAAGTCCTCCAAATGCTCAGGGCTGGACGCAGCCCTGTTTATCACCTCACATGTGCAGACACTATGTGTCTGGAGCAAGCCCAGGCGGAGAGGCCCTGGAGGTTAGCAGAGCCTCCTTTAGGTGGAGGAGCTGTGGGAAAGGAAAAGCCATGCTCATTTATGGACTTCTGCGCTTTTTAAACAAGCAGGTTTTATCACAGTTGCAATTTAAAGCACCTATGCCTACTTATCTACCCAAAGTCTGCAAAAATGCAAATCTGAAGGCACATACACACTCCTATGTTCATTGCAGCACATTTTACAGTAGCCAAGTTATGGAAACAACCTAAGTGTCCAAGGACAGATGAGTGGATTAAGAAGATGTAGTATACTCATCTATTAAAAAAACTGGACTACTACTCATCTATAAAAGAAAAAGATGAAATCTTGCCATTTGTGACAACCAGGATGGAATTAGATGGAAATAATGAAAAAGATAAAAACTGGATGATTTCACTCATTGTGGACTACAGGGAAACAAGGCAAAGACACAGACAAACTCAGGGGATCCAAGTGAACAAAACGAGCCCTAGTAATCTGACTGCAGAATTGAGCATACCAGGAGAGTAGGGAGGAGTGGGGAGGAGGGAGCCCGATGGACTGTGGCTTGGTGGTGGGTGTGGTGTGGCGACACTCATCTGGAGAGGTATGAGCCTGGACCCCTAAATTATACCCAGTCTTATAAACCAATGATACCTTAATAAAAATAATCTAAGAGAAATGGATGATCCAGGGCTGGGATTTACCTTTAAGGGTGCTCACAGCACCACTGTTTAAATGCCTGTCAAGCAGGAGAATGGACAAACTGGCGTATTCACAGAAGGGAAAATTACACAGCCACACAAGGTTGAGTGAAGAAAGCAAGTCCAAAGTAGCTTGAGGGCTTATGATGCTTGAGACTAAGACATAACAATATGCTGTTCAAACTTGAGTAGGAAAATGAGAAAATGATTTTTGAAAATTAGGGTGTGGGCTCATATACACAATATTCAAAGTAGAATTTTGGAAGGACTCAGGGGCCCGAGTGGGAAGGGGCCCAGAGGGTGAGGAGTCACCCAGGGCCTGTTCTCCAGTTGGGTAAGGGGCTCCTGGGCTTTTATTTATTATTTGTAATAATAGAATGAGCAAGTAAAATAAAAGGTCATTCATGGTGCGATTATTACTGTGATCCTGACGAAGGATTGGGCTTAATTCAATTCTGATCACCTGAGTTGCAAAGATTTTTTTTAAAATGCTAACAAGAAACAGGACCCCCAACAATAAAATTCTTATGTACCTTTCCACCCCAGTTCATATATTTACATGATGATAAAGTGTTTTAATTATAGTCCAGGTCGTTGGGGTAACGTTCTCATAATTACCAGTGTGATGGGGAGCACGGGCTCCAAGCCAGCCCAGCCTGGTTCAAATCCCAGCTCTGCCTCTGCAACCATGTTCCTTCTCTCCACACCCCACCCCCGCCCCCGCCTTGCGGGCCTGTGAGGTGGAGATGAACTAAAACACGTGAATGTATGTGAAAACAAGCATGCAGAGTGTGTCAGGTAGGTGACCACACACCTGTAACGCAGGCACCACGCCCAGCACTTCAGAGGCGCCGCGAGTCAACTTGAATGAATCAAGTTTGATCCTTTCAAACTTGTTGGTTGGAGGCATCGCCCACAGAAAGCAGATCTGTGACGATGCCTGTGCCCAACGTGTCCCTTCGCAGGGAAATGGCAGTCAGGGGTGAGTGAACCCTGGCGGATGGGATGCATGTGCTCAGTGTGCAGGGCACAAAGCCGGGCACCTCACTGGCAGCCAGGCGGGGGCCGCTCGGGGTCTTCCCCTGAGCCACGGGGGGCTGATCATGGCCCTTCTCACTTGGACCAGTCTCCTGAGGTCTCCAGACGCTGAGCCAGCAGGGGTCTTACCTGCAGGAAGGTCAGGGCTGCTCTCTGCAGCAGGCACTCTGCATAGCAGACCTCCGCGTGGATTTCCTCTGTGTGGAGAAAACCAAACCCTGCAGCCTCCTGGAAGGATTCTTTCAAGGAGGCCTGGGGGAAATGTGCCCACCTCCACTTCACAAAAGGCAAAGGGAGCCTGTCAGCAGCTCGTTATCCCACCACCTCCACACACTCACACCTCTACCCCACCACGGGGCAGGGGGCCTTGTTCTTTCACAGCACTCACCACTGTCCTGAGTATCTTACGTTCTCCACCCCTTCGCCTTCCCCTGCACCCCAAATGTCAGCACAGGGCCCTCAGTCCAGTTTTCCAACATCACTGTAGATGCTTTGTGCCAGCTCCCCTGTGGTGCCAGGCAGGGAGAAGGAGCAGGGTTGAACGGATGAACATGGAGGATCCTGGTCTAGGGAAGCCCACAAGCCATGGGAGTAAGGGAAAGGGACATAACACAGCCAGAAGTTAGATGACTTCGAGAAGAAAGAACATTTGAATGGGGCCATGTGAGTTGAGAAAGAAATGGAAGGATGAGGCAGAAAGAGCTTGTAGGCAGAAGCCCAGGAAAGCCAGCTACTCAGAGGTTGGGGAATAGTGGAACCATAGAAGGTTGAAATGGGGGTGAGGTGCAGAGAGGTTTAGGGGACAGGGAAAGATGAGGGGCAGAGGTCCTGTTGCAAAGGGCCTTTAACACTGGTGGAGGATTACAGATGTGATCCTGTGGGTAGCAGGGAGCCACAGAAGGTATAGAGGAGGGAGTGACCCCATCATCTGCATTGTTTCCTGCTGGGACTTTCAGGAGCTCCTTAGGTGGGTAAGGCCATTTATCCCTGCACTGAAGATCCCAAATTGCTCAGGGTTGGCTGCTGCTACCTCCAGGACTGGCACAAAGACGCCGCCACCGAGCCTCAGACAGCCAGGCCATGGCTCCCTGCTCTCAGCTGTCCCATACCAGTGCATCAGCCTCTAAAACCTCATTTCCCTCTGGGGCACACAAGCAGACAAAGCCTACCCCCAAACACAAAATTCCAAGCCCACTCTGGCCTGAGGAGCAAAGTACATGACATCATCTTCATCTAGGTATGCAGGAGGTGATATCTTCAGGAAAGTGTCTTACCTGCTCCTGTCTCACCTAAGAGCCACTCCTCAAAAGGCCCCAAGTCTGACCCATCTGTGCCCCAGGACTGAGGCCACAACTGGGAGGATCACCGCCCCTGCCCGCCCCTCCCTGGGCCTGGCACCCCCCAGATGCCACACCTTCTGTGAACTGGTCCATAGTGGGGCGGTGCACCAGGTTGCTGAAGGAATCTGTTACCGAGGACTTTTTCCGGTGCCTGAGGAGGAAAAGGGGGTCTCCGGTCATTCAGTGATGGTGAGTGGCCTCGGAGGTCTGACCACATCTCTTACCTTCCCATAAGACCCCAAAACACTGAACTCGCAAGCCCCCCAATCCAGGGTTTCCTGTTGCCTCTTCTTGGAGCCCCTCCCTCCCTTCCTCTGCCCTAGTCAGCTCTTTAGGAGCTATTCCAGCTTTAGGATTCAGTTTCAGCAGGCTCTTCCAGGAAGCCTTTCCTGCTCCCCTGGCTGGGCCCCCACTCCCTCTTGAGCCTCCCTGAATCATCTGCTACCAGGACATCACTGTCTATGCCTGTCTCCCCAGCCAAGCAGTGCGGGCGTCAGAGAGCCTGGGGCTAATGGTTCCCTGGGTGGCTGGGTGCCCACGGGGCTAGCCGCGGGCAGGCCTGGGTGTGTGCCCCGGGAGTGTCAGCGCCACCTGTTTGCTCATTCATTCAACCTGTTCCTGTGTAGGGAACACCAGCCACACACCAAGTCCTGTGACTGGTGTCTCCATTAGGCCCCTTGACAACTGTCATCGTACCCCTTTCACAGCTGAGGAAAGTGGAGTCCAGAGAGACCTGAGGTCAAAGAGTCATTAAGTGGCAGAGTCTGGACTTGTTTCCTCCCAAGCAGACCTGGCCCCGGAAGCCTCTAAGTGACTGGCTCAGACAACAAGGCCCCTGCGGCGGTGCCCACAGGCAGCACTTCGCACGTGGGGGCACATCTTTTAACCAAAAGGAGCAGCACTGATAGTGGCATTCTGGGCATAGGAGTAGGGCGGGTGGCACTAGGGTAAGACCCACACCCCTCACCCCTGCCCACTCCATGACTCCAACCTCTGACATAGCAACTGTGCCTCCTTCATCATGTTGCCAGCAAGCAGGATGTCCTGTGGGTCAAAGGTCATCATGGCCTGCATCTCCAGGATGGTGGCATATGTCAGCGAGTGGTACATGCTCTCCTTCGTCCTGCCAGAGAGGAGAGACATGAGAGCACTGACTGGTAGACTCCAGAGGCAGCCGGCCCTGTGCCGTCAATCAGCCACCGTCCCCTCTGCCATCCTGCATGGAGGCAACAGAGGTCCAGGGAGGGGAAGGATCTGCCCCTTCCACTGTACTCTCTTCTGCCGATTCCCTCTAAGGGGCTTTTTGAATCTGAGCCTCAGATTCTCGTGTGTTTTGCAGGAATAGCAGCAGCAAGGAGAACTCAAAGCTGCCTGAGCAGCTCAGGCCTGAGGCACATTTCCCTGAACCCAGTGTCTGCCTCTCGCCCTGCCCCACCCCCACAGTCCTGTCTTTCTGTCCTCAAGCCCTGCCTGGCCCTACCTCATCCTGGTTACAAGACCTCCTCACTGACCTCACCACCTGCTGCCTCCCACAGCGCATCTGCGATGGTGTTATCCTGGTTCCACTTCCCTGAGATAACACCTGGGCCCTGCCCACTTCCCCAGCCCAGCCCTTGTCACTTCTGCTTCTGCCCTGTGATCTGTTCTCATCTAACTTTGTACCTCTGCCCAAACCACACAAGTGCTCAAGAAAACCGCACTTTGCCCATGCTGTTCCCTCCCTTGAAATGCCCTTCCCTGGCCCCCACATTCATCTGTCAATGGCCTCAGATGCCACAAAGGCCACTGGGAAGCTAGGGTTCCCTCCTCAGGGAGCTAGGCAGGGTCAGGCTGACCTTATATCAGCAAAAGCTCAGCTCTCTCCCCAGACCCTGGGCTCCTCAGGGACAGAGCTTGTGAGCGACTCACAGCTGTCCTTAGCACTGTGTGACAGGTCCAGCATGCCAGCCTCAGGAGGCCATCCCTTCCAGCCTCCCTTTCCACACAGCTCCCGGACCTCTTGGCTAAAGGGGTGTGTGTTTGGTTGGGTGGGTGGGACATTTATTCTGACACAGCAGGCAGGAGCGATGCCAGTCCCTCTCTGCGCTTGCAGAAGTCACGGTGCCTCTGGGCCTTGATGCTTCTGCAAAAAGGACAAAAATGCTGGCCTGCCCTGTCCATGTGGGGCTGACTGGGAGTGACCCTCACCTGGCACACAGTAGGGGCAGCAGCATTTTCCCTTCAGCCCCTTGTTAATTATTTATGAAGTTTCTCAGTGCCAGGTAATGCTGGGAACTTCAAAGGAAAGAAAGATGACTAAGGTTTATAGACTATGTTATTGTAAAATCACATGACTTTATCCATTTTCTTGCCTTTCTCCTTCATAAACCACCCCCCCATAAGTTCAATTGCTTTATTTTTTCACTCCTCAGAGACCATCTGGTAATACCTTTAATGATCAAAAGGTTTTTAAAGATAACCGAAAGCTGCTCTGCCCCTTTCCAGTCCTGGAAGTGCCAGGTTACCTCCCAGGCAGGACTGTTGAATCTGAGGGCAGTGACTGTGGAACAGAGGTGGTCACTGCTGTGGGGACAGAACTCAGGCTTCAGAGTCCCTCAGACACAGCCTGGGACCTTGGCTTTGCAAGTGACCAGCTGTGTGATCCTGGTAAATCTTACAGCCTCTCTGAGCCTCAGGTTTCTTCTCTGTAAAATGGACTTTGGCCGGCATAAATAGGACACATCATTCATCTTCTGTGTCCTGCCAAGGTCAAGGTTATTTCCCCAGAGATCACTTCCTCTTTGAGGCAGGTTTCTCTGGCAGCACACAGGTCCACCACCAGGAAATCTCCTTCCCCGGACTCTCAAACCCCTGCTTCTTGTCCTCTCCCCACCTAGGCTAGGCCTGCGACTCAGCCCTACCTACTGCACCCTCTCTGGTGCTGGGCCCAGGAGGAGGGACAGCCTTACCTGGGCAGCTGGCAGGCAAAGTGGAATTTCTAGTCTGAGGCCCAAGATCCCAACATTCACATATGGCTGCAAATCCTGGCCACTCCCCAACCTTCCCACCAGCTGAAAGTCCAACTGTGGTCTGAAACTGGGAAGCTGGGTTTGGAGGTATGACAACCCCCCTGATTTTAGATGCCCCAAGTTTAGTTTGCAGCCCACAAAGTTCTTATTTGTACATACAGCATCCAGACCCCTGGGAGTAACAGTGCCCTCACTTCTGAGCTAAACCCAGCTCATGCCCACTGGGATAGCACCCCGGGCCCAGACCAGCTGTCAAGATGTGGAGGGCGCTAGAAGAGGTTATGGGGATCAGCTGCCTGGAGGTCAGCTAAGCCCAGTGGCCTCCAGTCCTTTCTCTTCTTTCTGCCAGCAGCCAAGGCTCAGTCTTGTCAGTTACTTGTCATTCATCTTGGTCCCCATCATCTGGGCTTCTGACTCTGGGGTCTTTCCTGGGAACGCTCCCTCTAGCCCAGCCTGAGGCCTCACCCCCTGAGGACCTCTCTGGAAGAGGCTATTCTACGCTGGAAGACAGAGCGGACCCCTGCCTCCAAGCCTTTCTTTATCCTCATGAAAACACCTTCTAGAATACACACATTCCTGATCCACCTTCCATCACCTTGTCCTCTCCTCACTCTTCCAGGACCTGCCTCAGCTCTCGACAGTCCAGCCATACCAAGTATCTCTGTCCCTCAAATACATTAGACCTTCTTCATTGCCAGACCTTTGCACAGACTGTTCCCTCTGCCTAAATGTGCTCTTCATCTGCCTGGCTCCTCCTCATCCAGCAATCTCCACTTAAATGTCCCTTCCCCCAGGAAGCCTTGAGGGCTGGCTTCATGGGTGTATGATCTGTGCAGTAACTGGGGCCCCCCAGTAAAGGGGTCCCATGCTTGGTTTAGTGTGCTGCAGTCGCCGTCTTGAAATCCTTAATTTGTTAACAAAAGACCGCACATTTTCATTTTGTAATGGGCCCTCCTTAACTAGCATCTCCCCACGTGAGTTGAGTTCCTGTGTAACTCTTGGCACCATTTACTGCTTGTCTCACTATTTGTCTGCAGACCTCTGAGAAGAGTCCATGCCTACTCCATGCTGTGGCGCCAGCACCAGCTGGGCACTCAATGGCCCTCATGAGATGTGGCTGAATGAACCAGTGACAGGTGCTGACCAGTAGCCCAGGCTCACACCCAGGTCACATCATCATCCCACATGATGTCTCCGCTTTTGGAGTCTTAGGGGGTCCCACTCTCCCAACCACAATCTGCCCACCATCCCCATTCACTCAACATTCCTACTGCCTCATTCCCCCATCAACCACCGGCCCTTTCTCCCTGATCCCCAAAGTAGCTTCCTCAAGCCACCTACTCTCTTGCCAAAACACTCAGTTTTGCGCCTTCCAACCTCCTGCTGGTCCAGTTAGTAATCGGAGCAGGGAGCAGGGGAGCCACACAACCACTTCTCTGCCTCCACTGGAGAGCGCTGCCCCCACCCTCACGGTGCACAACCTTCTCACCAGGCCAACGGAGCAGCCCAGGAACATCTCCCTGTCATCAGCGTGGCCTGACTCTCGGGGCCTCATCTATTCCCTCAGAGGAACGCCAGGGACACACTCCCACACCAGCACACACCATTCTGCCTCCTTCACTTTCTCGGGAAGGAGGAGGAGGAAGCCAGTCTAAGGCCTTCTGTCCAAGGTAAACTCCTTAAGACTCAGGATGGCGGGAGGTAAAGTGTGGCTTGTGGAGCAGGCTGGGCCTGGATTTGAATCCCAGCAACTCTCACCATTTTTCCATCAAACACAAATGGAGTAGCAACCATGTTCCGAGTCAGAGCTGAGAGAAATAAACTAGAAGCCCTCGCCAAAGAAACCACAAATGGAGAGCAGATGTGGATGTGGACGGGAACTTGGCGGGCCCTGAAACTCCACGGGCAAAAGAGGGATAACATCCTACAATGACTAGAATTAGGGCAACGAAGGGAACAGTAACTGACTGAACCCCAACCTCATTTGAAGCATCAATGAATAAGTGGGGAGGGGAGATTTTTTTTTCTTGGGCCACTTCTCCTTCTGTCCAGAAGATGATGTTTAGCAAGTTATTTTCTTTAGACAGTAGTACTCAACCAAGGTGGAGAGGTATTTTTGCTACCATCCCCCTTTCCTTCCACCCACCTGCCCCCACACCAAATACAGGGTAATATCTGGAAACATTTTCTTGTTGTCATGACAGGAAAAGGAGTGTGCTATTGACATATGCTGTTTGTTGGGGAGGGAAGCTCTTAAACTCAAAGAAAGAAAAGATCCTTCTCTAGAATGGGGCAGGGGCTAAGCAAATCTGCATCAAGGGCAAAATAAAAGGTGTCCTCAAGGAAACTCTGGCCTCTCTGTGGTGCCTTCTTTAGGGCAAGCACATCCTCTCCCCAGCCTGAGAATTGCAGGACTCTGGTAGAGCGCCCTCCTCAAGTGAGGAAGGGTGAGGCAGCTCTTCAATTAGGAGGGGGCAGTGGAGGTGAGAAGGAGGCACCTGCTAGGGGCAGGTAAGCACCTGGAGGCACGTGGAGCCTGGATGTTCAGGAATGGACTCAGAGTGGCCTCACTCAGTACATCCAGGCTTTGCCCCACCTCATGCCCATATTTCCTCAGAGGGTGGGGATGAGATGTGAGGGCTGCTGCCAGAGGGCCTGTTGTGAAAGACTCATCATGATCATCACATGCTGGAAACCAACCCCCTCCCACACACACACAGCCCTCGCCCCAGAAGCTGGGCCACTGCCCCACCCCTGACAGAATGACGGGTCAGTCAAGCAGAAGGGGAGAGCACAGGTCAGGCTTGAGGACTTGGGTAAAGCAGTCCTCTGGCTTCTTCTGAGGACTTGAGAGAACCAGATGTGGCAAAGGATAGCCAAGAGCTAGAAAGAGGGGATTCGGCAAGTAGGCAGCACGCAAGATTAGGCCTCTGCCCACTCACCCCTACCCTAGTCCCAGAATCCAAGCAGCCAGCAGTTCTTGCCCGGACAAGGAATGGAGGATTCTTCACTGGAGACGCTGACATCTGGGGCCAGCTGTCTGCCAGATCATCTAAAAGCTGATCCCACCAACAACATGATTGTGCGGCCCAGATTTTCCAGTTGGCCTCTGAGTGAACTCCTTTTAAGTATGACCAAGTAGACTGCCAGGGATCACTGGAGCCTGAGGAAAGTCCCCCATGAATACAGGCTCTCCCCATCCAATTAAACAGAAAAAGGGAAGCCGGAGGAAGCCGGTATTTCTCCAAGAATAAAACATTTTAAAAAGATGATATCCCGTGATAATATTATAACAATAATGTTACTATTATTGTGCAATAATTATTATTACAGGGCTTATCACATGCCAGGGCCTGTCCTGAGGACTCCAATATACCAAATACAGACATGAAGAACAGAGTGGACCCATAAACCAAAAATAAGATGTTTTATAGAAAAAGAACATGCAGAGAACAAGGAGGACTACTAGGATAGCAATTGTATGGTTACAAAAATACAGAAAAGTCAACAGAAAGAGGTTGATGATGAGGTAAGGAAATCTCAAAAAAATCAGAAAAAGAAAAAAATCAGAGGGGGAGGAGCAAGAAGGTTTAGAAAAAGACTGATCCACAAAGTCCATTATCTGACTTAAAGCCCAGGAAAGGGAATCATACGAGAGAATTTCCCAGAACTGAAATTCAGAGTGTCAAGTAAAATACATCAAATAAAAAAGACCTACATTCCCTGCACATTATGTTGACATTTCATATTTACAAGAATAAAAAGATCCTAAACATTTCCTTCTAGAGAAGGAAAAAAGATTACATGCAAAGTAAGAATTAGAGTTCTCAGAGCTACAGCAGATGCTAGAAAAGGGGTTTAATGCCCCCAAAATTCTAAGGGGAAAAAGTTACACTCGTGCAACTCTTTCTTAGGAAATTTCTAGAGGACATGCTCTGGTAAGATCAGGGTAAATAAGAGAGGAAAAGGCAGGTCAAGGACACGGGAGAGAAGCAAAGGGAGTTCCCGGAGGCAGCTGGGAGGTGGCCAGTGGCCATGCCTGTCCTCCCAGGACAGGTGGACAAAGGAGGCACAGAAATTTTAGGGAAAAACTCAGGACAGCATGAGCTGATGGGATGGTTTTAAAGCATTCAAATAAATGTATAGAAAAGTAGACAAATGAAAAAAACAAGGCAATTATTAACTCCAGAAAGGAAACAAATTTACAGCATACAACTTGTCTCTGCAGTGAGCATTAATGACATAGTTATGAGAATGTAAACACTGATTATTGATTTAGCCATGTATTGTGTGGGATCATGATAAGAGGCGAATGAGGGAAGGGAGGTGGGGCAGGGGTATAAAAAAGTTCAATTCTCTTCTACCAATAGGTGATGTTTAAAAGTATAAAGAACGAATTTAAGGCATGTGAATTATATTTCATTTTTTAAAAAACTGGAAAGTGAGGAGAGCAATATATTGTTTAGAAATAAGGCCTAAACACTAGAAGAAATGACTAAATGACTAACCATCATTATTACCCTCAGGTAATAGAGGCTGAGTAAAAACAACTTAAGTCTTCAACACCTTGTCGAGAAATGAAGAAAAGGGCCCGTTTCAGTGGATGGGGGGAGAAACCTCCTGTACATAAAGTGGAAACAAGAAATCAAAGTGGGAGAGGCCACAGGAACCTAAGGGGAAGGAAGTCACAGTGACCTTGGCGAGGGCTGGCTGCTCACAGCTGTGGAAGGGAGAGTTTGAGTCTCTTTGAGGAGATTCTCGGGGGTCACGGTGACCCAGAAGGCTGAAAGTACTTAGTCACATGGGTTCTTCACAACCTGATATCCCCATCTCTACCCTCACACACAACCCCAGTGCCCCACCCCCGACCTAGGCTTAAGCCTCACCTGGGCTTGAGGTAGCTGAGTGCTTCTGAGAACTGGTTGGTGAGGAAGAGGTCCAGGGCTGTCATGCACTGGTCCAGGGCCTCATGGAGGTTGCTCACAGGGGTCCTGAGAGGAGAGATAGTGGGTATGATACGGGAGCTCTGGTTGGAAAGAGGCTCACACAGTGCACTCAACCTCCCTGGTGGGCCTTGGACCCCTGGCACAAGCAACACCAGGTTGCCCACTCTGTACTGGACACAGGAATAACTGGAACTCATTCAAGTGTTCCAAGCGCTGGAAAGAGCAGAAGCAGGGTGTCATCTGAGATCTGGTAGAGAGTGGCCAAGGGAGGCAAGGAGGCATATGGAATAAATTTGTCTTACCCTCCACGTGGGTAAAGGGAGTCTTTGTGGCCCTTCTGACCCATTGAGCTTTGTGGCCCCCCCGCCCCCCGGGGGGCACAGCCCACCCACTAAATCCCACTTCGGTTCCTCTCTTCCTTCTCCAGGCTTTCTTCTGCCCCCAACCCAGGCGTACACTCTAGAATGCCAGAGACACTGTCACAATGGGCGGTCACAGGCAGCAAGGCTCAGCCTCCAGCACACCCAGCACCCTGCCAGTCCTTATGTTTCTCTGTGGGGCCTTCCACCTTCTGACGTGCTTCTTACTTTCGTGGGTAGAAATCTTTTTGTTCACTGCTGTATCCCAGCATCTAGTATCTGGTACCAAGTGAGCTTCCTTCTGGCAGGTAGGTAGGAAGTTGGGGGTATGGGGCTGGAGAGAGGGAAGGAAAGAGGATGGAACTAAGGCCGGAAGAGCAAATCCCTGACCTTTATGGTCTCAGTTTCCCCATATGAAAAATGAGAGATGAAACCAGAAGATCCCAAGAGTCTGATCTGATGGTCTTGAGAATGTTTATTCTCAAAGGGTCTCTTGAGGAAAATTCCAAAATGAGCCTTGATGATCACACTGAAATTCCCCCACAAGTTAGTGAAGAGAAGTTCCTTTCCACCAGGTCAACTCCCACACATCCCTCAGGGCCCCACTCTCCTTTACCTCCTCTGTGATGATCATTCCTCCCAGGCAAATCACATCTTGCTCAAAATGGAACTTTGTTGATTCTCCCAAATCCATTCTCCACCACGCACTGCCATCTTAATAAATGATGCTCCCCTGCCCAATTTCTCAAGCCAGAGATCTGACAGCCATCCTTGCATATTGCTCTCCCTGGCCTCTGTCTTATTCCACCACTAAGTCCTATCAATCCTAAACATCTTAGTGCCTTCCAGTCCAGGCCACTCTCTTCTTTACCCAGGTCTAATGAAGACTCCCCATTCATTCTTTCTCTAAATTTCATGTCTCTACACTCTCTTTGCCATCTCTTTGTTAGACCTGAGTAAGTTCCTTAGATTTTACATGATCTATATTCTATAACTCAACATTCCAGCTCTCAGGAAAATTCTGCTACTTCTCGTTTCTGGTGTCTCCCATTCACCGTGCTTGTAGTTTTCTGACAAAGGCCTATCTGACTGATCCCAAAGGGAGTTTGAAATAAGGATCCATTTCTCCAGAGAAGATTTTAATTTATTTTGGTTAAGTTCCCTGAGATGCCACCACACTGACATCACTTAAGTTACTTTAGTATTTCCAGTACCCTTAGGCTAATGTGTACTCAAACCCAAAATTTGTGTGAGCCTTTTTGTCCCCACCAGAACTGGTGCCTCCTTTTGTGGTCAGATTTTTTTTTTTTTTTTTTTTTTTGATTACTGCCCCTCTTGGTGGAGGGTGTATCCCTTTGCAGTTTCTAGATTCATGAGGTGGTGGTAGGCAGGTAAGCCCCAATCTTTTTTCCCCATCTTATGAGCAGTTACTAAAACTCAACCAAGATTCTGGGTTTCTGGAATTTGTAAATTCCCCCAAGGTGGTTGGAGCTTCATTCATTTGCCTGCTTAATTTCAGCTCCCTCTTTATTCCTGGCTTGAGAAGATTTTGTTACATCCATGCACACTCAAATATAAGTTATGGAATGTTTGCAGTAATCCATCCAGCCTCAAGATAGCTTTTATAAGGAGACTGTTGGAAGCATTGTTTGCGCCAATGCAAACCTCTTATAATAGCTTAAGTTTTCTTTTTAAAACCCAAGTCTGATCATGTCACCTTTGAACTTGAAATCCTTCCGTGGCTTCCCATTACTTTTTAGATAAAGCCCAAGCCCCTTTCCATGCTGAAAGGCCTCCCTGGAAGCCATCCTAGCCCCTGTCTTCATGATGTGCAGACAGTGCCTTCCTTTCCGCACAGAGCTCAGCCTAGTGACTGGTTTTCAGTTCAGTCATGTCTGTTGGAAGAAGCCATGAAAAGTCCGTGAGCGCCTACTACCCAAGGACCTAACTGGCTTTCTCTCCTTGAGCCCTCACAAAACCCTGTGAAGTGGGGTTATCACCCTCCCCATCCAAGATGGAGACACTGAAATACAGAGGTGACCTGGCCAAGGTCACATGCCCAAATGTGGATTCTAACCCAAGTATTTGCCCGAGCCAGTTCCCAAGAGCTCAGCCCCAGCAAGTCAAGCCCATTGTCCTGCCTCGTGTCCATCTCTAAACGATTCCAGGGCTAAGGGCCTACATCCCATTTCTGTGCACACCCCACCACCACCTCCACTCCCCACCAAGGAAGAGGCTCTGTCTGCCTAATGTACCTAGAGATAAAGATGCAGACAGCACAGAGTCACATCCTCCCTTCCATGGCAGCCCCAGCAGCTCTTCTGTTATGTGAATGTGGGTGAGGTGAGACTGATTTCCTCTCTTCTCCCCTCCCACAAAGACTCACTAACCTCCAGCTCTGGGTTAGGTCTGGGGACATGGTGTAGACTTAGACCTGGGCCTGCCTGTGAGCTGCTCACAGGAGCAATCCACATGTCTCTACAGGGCCAGCAAGGCTTCCTCAGGAGGATCACTGGGGACTGAGGATGCCCAGAAGTGGGGGTGGGGCACACCAGGGTGCTTTCTGGGAAAGATGGCACTGAATTGAGGACAAGAAAGAAGTGCAAGGAGGAGAAAGCAAAGGAGCGTGAGGAACAGAGTGGGGCAGGCTTGCAGAGTGCAGGGGAAGGAAGGGTTTTCCAGTTGACTGGAGAGCCTAGGGGGGCTGGGGATATTGGCTCCATTTGACATAAAAACAGCATTAACCACCACCCCATCACCACTCAAGTTATCTAAATGATCACTGCATTATTTCAATCAATCCTCCCACTAGTCCCAAGAGGCAGGTGCTGTTTTCTGTACTTGACAGATAAAGAAGTGAAGACAGGAACTAGTCTCCTCCTCCCAGGAGCCTGGGAGAAGACAGAAATGCATTCAGCAAGAGCAACTGCACCAATCCTTACCCTCCCGAGCTGTGGAGACCTTTACTTTTCTGCAGGCTTCAAGGCCGTTCTGCTCTAGGCCACCTTGCTGGGCCCAGGCCACATATTTCTAAGCTCCTAGAGGTGATGATGGCCTCTCCACTGTGCCTGTGGGAATGAGGTGGGTTGGGGGAGACAGTTGTATCTAGTGTGGAGCACTTTTCAAGGTCAGGAGCTTTGGCATATGGGGGAGGGGGCTTGAGGCTGATGGAGACGGGAGCTAGAGGGAGCCAGGGGTGTCAGGTAGCTTAGAGTCATAGCTGTCTGCCTGATGGACAGAGCTAGGTGGAGCTAGGGGACCATAAATCTCCACTGGGAACAGAAAACAGTCTGACTCCCATCAGGGAGAGGTAGAAGTGATGTAGGAAAGGCAGGGCAAAGGAGTCACTCAGTGGGGGCACAGAGTCAGAGCTGCCTTTTAACCCCTGCTCCATCATTCAGGGGGAACTTCAGAGGATGAGGCCCTGTCCACAGCAATCTGTTGCTTCCAAAGTGACTTTTCTAAATTGTAAACATGATTGTGATTCTGCCTCCTTAGCTGTGCCTATGGTGTCAGGTGACATGACCTTCAAGAGTTTTGAAAGCTGACAACCCTGGACCCAAGCTGCAGTTCAGCAGTGACTTGCTGGAGAAACTCTTTAACCTCTATGAGCCTCAGTTTCCTCTTCAATGAAATGGGAATGATAGTACTTACACCCACAGTTGCAAAGAATGGCAAAGACAACGTAAAACACAGGAGTACTCAGAAATGTTTTTTTTTCTACTATGTGTTTCCATCAATTCTTTATCAAGCAGCACTGTTTTTATAATGAAACTAAATAACTTCAAAAGGGCAGAAGGAGCTGTGTGGCCTCAAAAAAGAATGGGGCCTAGAAAGTGAACAGGGAAGCACTACAGTTCAGTAGACAGACCCACCAGTGCTAGAAGATTGAGCTTTCTACCCTGGAGGTCCACAGAAAGGCCAGAGGCACCCAGGGGAATAGAGGGGATTCTAGGGCGAGTGTACAAGGAAGAGGGATGAGTGGGAGCCTGAGAGTTCCAGCCTGAGGCTCGGGATTCTCTGATAGGGGCCTTGTTCCATGCCTGCCTTCTCTCCTAGAAACTACTTTTCTGGGTCTGGTAAGATAGTGTTCACTCGGGGTTAGGCAGAGGGATTAGCCAGGCTGCAGATTTACAAAAAGGAGGAAGAGAGCAGTCCAGCCTCCTATACTTTCCAAAGGAGGGATCAGATAAAGAATTTGGCCAAAGTCAGACAACAAAATTGGGGAAGACAAGACTGACCAGGTGACCCTCCACCAAGCCAGGGTCACAGGGACCAGTCTTCCAGGCCCTCAGCCTGGGGGCGCATACAGGCCCTTTTGAGGCCTACAGCTGATGACTGGTGCCAGCTTTGTCACCTCCCTTTTCATATGTTAGCCCTGAGGCCCTTAGCAAATATTGTCCCTAGTGGTGAGGTCACAGGCAGGGCGGGTGCCCCTCCCAGCTCACCTGTGCTCTATCTCCACCCTGAAATCCCCCAGTACTCAGTACTCGGGTTCCCACCAGGCCTCCCCACCCTCTGAGGCCCAGGAAAAAGTTGCTTCAGGTCTTCCAGCAACTGGCTGCTGTCATCCCTACTGGGGCAGTGTAGGGGTCCACAGGGCTCATCAGTGGAGTGGTGGTGGTGGCCAGCAGCAGAGCTACCTTTTAATACCTGGTTCCCTGGGCACCCATCTGCCTGACATTTTTTTCTCAGCTTTTTAACTCTTCCAAATATCCCTAAAGACAGGCAGTGTGGCCTGCGAGTGGAGGCCTGGTTTCAGACAGAACTGGGTTGAAACCCCAGGTCCACCTCTCACCTCCTGGGTGAGAGTCACTGAAAGGCTCTGCCTTGGTTTCCTCATCTTCATGGAAGCGGTAACAGAACCCACCTACAGGTGTAAACGCCATGAGAGAAGGAAGACATCTCCGAACGGGCTGTTACTACAGCTTGGAGAAAGTTGGGACCTAGAAGGGAGTGATGGACCCGGGTTCCCCAGCGCCTGCACTCTCCTCAAACGCGTTTCCGCAGCCTCCTCCCTGCTCCCGAGTGGCTGGGGGCCCCCATGGCCCAGCGGGGTGGGGGGCGCTGGAAGCCGCAGTGCGGGCAGCAGGGCGGGCGGTGCGGGGGAGGCCGGGTCCGGCGCCAGCCCCACGCCCCACCCGGCCCGCGCCCCGGGAGCCGTCCCCACGCGCACTTACCCCGCGGGCTGGGCGCCCCGGGCGCCGACCGAGGTCATCGCAGAGGGGGGCGGGCTGCGTGCCCTGCCGGACACCAGCCGCGGCCCAGGTGCTGCAGCCGGAACCCAGCCGGCGCTGTGCGGCCGAGCCGCAGACGCGGCGGCCGGGGAGGGGCGCGCCGGGGGCGGGGAAGGCGGCGGGGCCGGGCCGGGCCTCGGTCTGCCCACCCGCGCAGTGGGGCCACGGCCGCCGCCCGCTTGCAACCGATGCACGGTTCAGGTGGAGCTGGGAGCCGGGGTCTGTCTCTGGCCGGCCCGCATGGGGAATGCATCCCCACCCCCAGCTCTGATGGGTGAGAGACCTGGCCTCCCAAGATTACCCAGCCCATGCTAGAATACCCTGTGTGCACCAGCCCCTGGGGACCAGGAGCTCCCTCCTTCAGAGAGCTTCAACTCTAAGGGGCCAGAAACTTCTCCTAGAGCGGTGGTCCACCTCCTTTCTCCTTCCCCTCCTCCACAGCTCTGGCTCTGCAGCTGGCCCCATATATCCTACTGCATTGGTGGAGGGTATTCATTCAGAGAAAGACAAGGTCTCCACTGTCAGGCGTGGAGTTTAATCCCATCCACTTGCTCACTGAGTGACCGTGGCGGTGTTTGCAGGAGACCAGAGGCTGAAGTTAACATGGTTTAACACTCAGTTAATTAGCACTTCATATTTGCCTTCTCAGTCCCCATAATTGCCATTTTACAGATGCGGAATTGAGGCACAACTTTCCTGCGACTTGCTCAAGGCCACACACCTAAGAAATGGTCAAGTTTCCTTTGGAACCCAGACTCCCTGACTCCAGACCATACGCTCTCACCGCTTGCCCTTTTGGGCCCCTCTCCCCTGAGTCCCTAGTGCCCCCATGGAGGTCACCCACGACACTCCACAGATGCCCACTCTGCCCAGCCCTGAGGTGGATGTCTAGGAGCCAGTGTTGATGTCAACCTGGTCTTTTGGCAGAAAAAGCCACTGGCCCACAAGGGGTTAACCAGCCATCACCTCCAGGCTCCAGCTGCTCTTAACCATGACTCATCAGAGCATGTGGCTGCCATTAGAGCTGTCCCTTCACAAAGGCAGGGGACAGAAGGAGGAGGGACTCCAGCACCCCTGGATCAGCCCAGAGCTCCAGGATGTCAGAAGAGGAAACAGGAGGAGCCTGCAGATGCAGCCATAGTGGGAGGACTTGGCCTAGGTCCTGGGGAACCAGGCAGGATGGACCTGGTGGCAGGGGAAGAGTTTTGGGAGCTTACTGCTTACATCTCACAATGCTGCCTGGCAAGGTAGTGAGTTTTTTCCTGTCATAACTGAGCAGAAGCCAGATGTTCACTTGCAAGAGTCACGCCACCTCTGGGGTTCTAAGACATAGCCACAGAATAGACAACTCCAGGAGCAGCTCTAAGGACATCTGTCACCAGCTATAGGAATCCACCAGAGGCTGCTATATGGGCTGCTGCCTGGAGGCTTCCTGGAGGAGGGCCTTGAAGTTACTGTCTATACCCAGTGAAGCTGTGGAGAGAATGGGCCAGATGGGCGAGCAGCCTGGATGAGAGCATGGAGGTGGGCAAGGGCACACTGACAACAGCTACAGTTTGGGAAGCTGGTGCCACGACCAGCAATGTGTATAGTCCCGGTGGTGAGGCCGGCGGCCCATGGCCTGCCTGGCACTTTCAAATCTCTAAGTATTTTGCTTATCCTGTTCTCTGCCTGAAACACCTTTCTCCTTCGTCACTTATTCATTCACTTAGCCAGGGGTTGACCCAGAAGTTTACAGTTGCAAGTCTTCTTAGAAAAAATTAATAAAATTTGCCAATATAAAATTGCCAGGGTTGTCCCAGATCTGAAGGAGAGAACAGGTGAGTGAGGGGTTCTAGAACTTTATGGTTCATTAGGTACAAGGTAAATTTTCACTGTATTTGACCAACATTTTAGAACCTGCCAGATGGCAGGTTTTATTTGACACTGCCTCTTCCAGGAAGCCCCCCTCACCCTGGCTGGTCAGAGGCTTCCTGGGCACACACTGCCCTAACTCCCTCTGACCTAGTCACCATGGTCCGATGCAGTCTGTAAGCCGTGGTGGTTTATACGTGACTGTCAGCTTCTGGAAGGTCAGATGTGGTCTGACAACTGTCAGCACCCAATTAATCACTAACACCGGGCCCAGCATAGTACCATTCCCCTCTGAAGATTAATGCCCGGCATTCATCAAGGCTTATTATGTACCACACACATAAAGTGTATAAAAGGCTGTCTCATTTAATGCTCACTTAACCATGTCTCTAAGCCCCAGTTTCCTCACCAGGAAAATGGAAATAGTGCCTACTTCAAGGGACACTGTGAGGTTCAAGTATTCATAAATGTGAAGTGCCCAGAATAGGGCCTGGCATGCAGCACTATGCTGTTTAAGGACTCTGATGGAGGTGAGGTGGACACATTACTCTTCCCCCTCCACAGGTGAACTGAGGCTCAGCAAGACAAGCAACCAAGCTGCCTTCGAAGCTGGACCTCTCCCCACACCACAGAAGTGGCAGTGATGCTAGAGCCACTCACGGGGTGAGTCAGAGCCTGGGAGAGGCCCACCCCTCAGGAGGGTTCCACCCAAGGCCATTCCCAGCCCCCAGGGGCACTGGCCGGCCCCAATCCTAGGGAACCTGTGAGTCACCATCATTTCCTCCTCCCAAGCCAGGTGGCCTTGCTCACGTTACTTGGCTGCCAGCTCCAGGTGGAGAGGGGCAAATCCTGAGAACCAGGAGAGTTCTGGGTCCCTTCCTCTGCTGCCAGGAGACCCGTATCCTGGTGCCTTGTGCCTGGGAAATGCCAGGCCTGCATTCTCCCCTCATTTCTCCCCAATCCTCAAGAATAATTCGCTGGGCTAACTATACTTAATGATCCTGAGGACCTCCACAGACTGCTTTCACCTGAACCGGCTCTCAGCTTAAGACAGAGGCCTTCAGTAAGTATCACATTTAGTGAAACCACCTCAGATACCCTAGAAAGCACCGTATGACTGTCTCCCATACTATAAATGAGGAAACAGGTTTGGACCAAGTGACTGATGCAGGTCTCATCACAGCTTGAACCAAGTTCTTATCTCCTTATCCTTCATGGACAGAATATGTGGAAATGGGGAGGGGGTCACAGAAATGGGGGTGCAAGCATTTAGATATTGATGCCAGTTTTAGAGAATTTAAGCTGTGACACCTGCTCTGCTTCTACCTCTGAACTCCAGTCTTCTCACCTTTAAACCTGGGATTAATAGTCCCAACCTCTCAGGGATGCTGTGAGGATTACTAAGCATTATTCTGGTGACATCTCCTGTTCCCCCTCAGGCCTTACTCTGGCTACCCCTGCCATCTCTACCCGCCCAGGACGCCCTCAGACACCAAAGCCCTTCCAACCCAGCTGAGCTGGTGACTATAAGGCAGGTTTTCTTAAAGTGAGTGAGCCTCACCCAGCAGGTTTACAGGATGGGGCTTGTTAATAATTCACAATAAACAGGCCCATCAACAAAGAGAGGGCTGTGACAGTCAGCCCTCTGGTGGGAGGCCTTCTGGAGGACCTAGGCCTACTCCTTAGATGGTCCTCCTCCTCCCTTCTAGTTGTGTGACCTTGGGCAAGTTACTGCTCCCCTATAGCCCTTAGGTTCCCTCTTCTTGCCAAAAGTGGAGAGAAAATTGGACCAGAAACTTAAGGGCCCTCCCTGCTCTAATGCTCTCAGTTCTGGGGTCTGAGCTCTTCTGAAGCTTGGTCTCCAGAAGTTGCCAAGGGTGAGCCTAGAGAGAGCCCTTCACGTCAGGCATGAAGGCCTGTCGCGGAACCATCCCAGGCAACCAGTTTCACTGTGGATTCAGGAAGATAGAACAGAGTCCTGGAGCCCTTGATAGACTTAACAGAACTTTAACACTGAAACTAAGAACCAGGTATAGCAGCAGGTGGCGTCAACCCTCCCAGCCACCACCCCCCAGCGAATTTCCATGCAAATTTCCACACTCCCTCACTTTTCTCCAGAGTTCTCCTCAGACTCCCTCCCGCAATCTCATAGTCTCACCATCTTGCCTTAGAGTAATGCCCCTGTGGGCGCAGGAGCTGAGAAGCCCTTTTATAAACACTCTGAGGCCCAGGCGTCTCCATTTACATATGCGCAGCCTAGGTGTACACAATTACAGATGCGTGTGCCCTGTGCTTATGTTCCCAAGCCCTAGCCCCTAGCAATACATTATCACTTGCAGGTAATGCAGCCTGGGAAGAAAACAAGACCACAGGTGCCAGCCATAGAGGCCAGTGGCTGGAGGGCAGAAAAAAGCCTGAACCTCTCCATTTTCCCTACAAGGCCCAAAACAGTTTTGACTGAAAAAAAAAAAAGAGGCAGTGCTCTAATGAGAGGCTTCTGGCACTGGTGGCATTCTACTAGAACTTGGGTTAGGAGGCAGGTAGATAGGGTTGGACTACTGGCCACCATGTCCCAGCTCTGATCCCCAAGCAAGTCCACCTGCCAGCACAGGGCCGAGCAGAGAGTGGCTCAGAGAGAGACTTGCAAGCTCCAGCTTGCCCTCCAGCTCTGACATCCTGGGCCAGCAACTTCATCAAGGAAATGGGGATAATGATGGCACCAACCTCACTGGGGTGTGTCAAGAATTAAATGAAGTAATATGCTCTGTGTACAAAGCACTTGGCTTTGTACATGGTTTCTCATTATTCTTGGAGCTTTAGTTCCCTCACTTCTAAACTAGGGGTAACAGGATTGTCAAATCGACCCCAAAGAACTTTGGAACCATGCAAAGCTATCCCAAGAACAGGGATTTCCCCAGACTTGGCCAGAACAAGACAGCAGTACCCACTGGACACCTATCACCGACCTTCAGGGCAAATGTGCTACCTCACACACTGCTGGCGAGAGTACAAAGTGGCACCATCTTTCTGAAGGACAACTGGAATTATGGGCTAAAAAAGATGACCCCATAACTTGGGGAGTGAATGCTTAAGGAAACAGTCACAAAGATTTATGGTGCAAGGAGGCAGTGCATCAGCGATCACTTGTTTTGATCACAGTGTTTATAATAAAGACACAAGTGGAAATAACCTAGATGCTCATTGTTAAGGCATAAGTTCAGTGAATTATAGTGAATTTGTAGGGTGAACAGTTCTGCAGACACTTATATTGTGTTTATAGAGAATTTATTAGCTTGGATTAGGACAAATGTCTCCTACCTGGCTTCTCTGCTATCCCTGTACCTTTATTGTCTATTCCTCCACACGGTTCCAGACTATTCATTAGCCCATCACTCTTCTGTTCAACGCCCATTGCACGGACTATCCAGATTGCTCAGTGCAAAAGCTAACGTCTACCCATGGCCTCAAGGTCACAGGTGGCCTGTATCCCCTTATCACTCTCTGATATCATCTCCCTCTACTGTCTTTCTCAGCCCCCCTGGCCTCCATGGTCTTCTTGATATACCAGGCGTGCTCCCACGTGGAGCCCTTTGTGTTTGCTATTTCCTCTGCCTGGAATGTTCTTCCCAAAGATAATCACCTCCTTCAGGTCCAGCTCAAATGTCATCTTTTCCATGAGGTCTTCCTTCACTGTTCTATTTAAATTGGAACCCTCGCCTTCATCCTCCCAATTCCTTTGCAATGTGTTATTTTTCCCTTAACACTTGTGAGATGAAATCCTATATATTCTGTGTATTAACTTATTGTTTTACCCACTCGATTTTAGACCTCACAAGGGCAGAGATTTTTTTTTCCCCAGTTTTGTTCTCGGATATATTTCCAGTGTCCAGAACATTGTTTGGCACATAGTAGGTGCTCAGTAAGTGTCTGCTACATGAGTGAGTTTTCTAGAAGGTGGGGAATTATTAAAAAAGCAGAAAACAAACTTATACATGTAGTTCTAAAAAGGAAATCCCGGTGTCTATGCCTTTGGGAAAGCCTAGGGAGACCTCAGTTTCCTCATCTATTAGAATAGGACACAAGACCTCCTTGGTGTGAGTTGTGGCGGACTGAAGGTGATGGTATGTGTGATGTCATGTCCCAGTCCAGGGCAGATCCCACCATTACCACAAATCACTGAGGCAGCAGAGTGGCAGGGCTGGTTCAGAGAGTGTCAGGGGAGAGAAACTGGGCTGGAGAGAGCAATGGCAAACCAAGGAGGACAGGGAAGACCTGAGTGCAGGGGTGTACAGTGGGCCCCGCAGAGACAACCCCCCTTTCCCTGGCCTATCCTGTGCTCACGGGTAGTGCTGGGGTATGTTTTTCAGTCCCAGTCAGGAAAATAGGTTAAATCAGGTTTTTTTTCTCCATCTGCTGCTCGCCTCTACAGCTACCACCTGCGGCCTTGTTTTCCTCCTTGGTCTCGTCGCCCACACCTGATAACATGTTATTGCAAATGTGCTTGGGAGCATGAGCATGGGGCACATGCACCTATGATTACGGACACCTGGGCCAAAAAGCCGGAGGGCACAGGGCACACGCACCTGTAAGTACAGGATTCTCGGGCTGAGAGACTGAGAGCGAGAAGAGAAGCCAGAGGGAAGGTGGAGGTCAGGGGCTGTGTGGCTCAGCTGCTGTCTGCCTCCCAGTCTGCCTGTTTCGGGTTCCCTGCTGCAGCGTTGAAGGCCTGTCAAATCTGCTGAAGGTTTGAAGATTCCTTTTCCATTTGCCCGAATCAGCCATGAACCTGCCCGCTCTGTTCCTGCTTACCTGACAGTCACCAAGAAAAGTCATTGTAGGGTAAATGAAGGAGGCATCAGGTTTTTCTGCCCGACTGCCGTTGGGCTTAATGATGGGCACCTGCGGTCCAGCACCTGGGCCTCGTGCTGGCGTGCGTGTGCATGAGTGGGCGCACCTGGGCCTGATGAGACTCTAGGTAAGGGCAGCGTCACAGAAGCGAGGAGCTTGGGCTCAAAGCTTGAGCTCGAGGCAGGCGAGGCAGCGGACGCAGCAGAGACAGAGAACAGAGCTCAAGTGCAGTGGACCGAGTGGTGGAGGGTCATGGAGTACAGGGAAGGATGACACGACAACATCTAATAAAAAGAGTCTGCTTGAACCGATGATAACCCTACTGGGTCTGCGATGGTTGCAGAAGTCATCCACCTTCTTGGAAAGACAGCAGGGATACCTTCGATCTGAGACTTAGATGGTCATCTAGAAGGGGGATCCCTTAGAGGGGGACGTTTCCTAGCTGGCAATGAATTCTTGAAAGGTGTGGGTGCTTGTCAGAGCAAGGCAGTAAGGGAGGGAGCACCTGAGGCTGTGGAAGCAGGAACAAGCGGGGAAACCTTCATGGGGAGGAAGTCAGAAGGACTGGAATATCTGACCCAGGTCTACCTGGACAGGATACCTGGTGTTTCACCCGTAAATTCCAATGTATTATTCTGTTGGGGGCCTTGGGGCAAAATCAGCCACATAGTAGGGTAAGGGGTAGGGCATTTTATCTGAAAGATTTCTGCACTTCCATTCACCTGGGAAAGGCTGATCTTAGAATACAAAAAGAAGGCTTGCAAGTATTGGCTTAAAAGAAAATGTCCTTCTCTCTCCTGAGAAGGAAAATGCTGGGAGACATACACGGAATTCTCCTAGAAGTCGAGGTTTCACAGGAAGACTCCTGCTAGCATGGCTGAGGGGCTTGAAGCAGGGTCACAGAATCACAAGAAATCTTGCTACTCATCCCTGCTTCCTAAGGTGCTCTTAAAAGTTACAGCCTGGCCCTACCAACTGCTGGGGAGCTAGGGGAAGGGCCTGTCCCACCTTTGGGGTGGGGTGATAAAGTGAAAAACCTGAGACTACTCCCCCACATGCCACTCAGGCCAGGGTGGTGGCTATCAGGGAGGCAGGAGAAGCACAATCGCAGGGAGGTAGTTGGTGACAGCCCCCCAGGGGAGGCTACAACCACAGCTGGAAGACTGACAGGAATTAGCAGGGGTGCTCCAAGTCAGTCATAATTTGGATACTTTATGAATCTGTGGCTTTATTTTAAGGCCACACCTGTGGTACAATTCTCCCCCTCCCTCAACCCCAATTGTTTTTGAAGAACCATTTCCCCTTCCCTGTTTTCCAGCCCTATTGGCTGAATGGGAGGACATCCTCTTTCTGGACCTCGCCTTACAGGGCACATTGATTGGCTGAAGGAAGGGCCAGTCAGAACATCTCCTCCTTGAACATTCACAACCTAGAGCTGTGAAAAGCCTCTTCCTCTGCTGGCCTGGGGAGACTAATCAAAAAAATCAGTCGCACTTGTTGGTATAGAACCAACTATTTGGTTCTCAGTGCTTCACATAAATGAATTTATGCATCACAACAACCCTGTGAGGCAACTCCTAACACTAGCCCCATTTTACAGATGAGCAAACTGAGGGACAGAGAAGTTAAGCAACTTGTCCAAAGTCACACTGCTAGAAAGTCCCTCTGTCTCCAAAATCAGATTGTGTGGCTCCAAAATACTTTTTAACTGCTCTGCTTTTTGTTTTTTTTTCCATACAAGCTGGGGTACAGAGGCGTGGGGCGGCGAGAGGGTTCACCAGAAACAGAGCAGGTAGCAGAACAGGCAGATCAGAAATATACTGCTGAGGGGAGCAGCGGGCGAGGCAGGAGAGGTCTGCAGCGCCCTGTGGGCGCTGAACCTGCATCGCCACTGCCGAAAGCTCCACAGCACAGCGCTTAACCGCTACGACACCGACACCGGGGAGGCCCTTAACTGCTCTGTCTTATTGCCCCAGGACTTGAAGTTGGAAGGTGCTGGCAGCTAGGCCTTGCACTGAGTGGTAAAGCAGGTGATCACAGTGAAAGAGTGGAGCTGACCACAAAGAGAAACAGTTTCTAGGCACAAATTTTCAGGGGAAGGACAAAGCAACACAGGCAACTAAAGTCACAGGTTTGAAGATTTATCCAGAAATGTGACATGCTAGAAAACTGAAATAGCAACCTCAATAATGTATTTCCCAATGACCTTAGAGAGGACCAAAAATGTCCCAACCTGGAATCCATCCATAAATGAGAGAGAAGGAGAAAGGTTACTTTTAAGCTTCCCATGGTATAGTCTGGGGCTGAGGATCTGAGGTGCCACAGGTACCCTCCCCACCACCATAGCCCCCTGCACAACTGGTTTTGGTCACAGGTTAGATCAGAATCCTGGCAGCTGAAGCTGCAACATGTAGAAACTTGGAATTTTAAATCCCATGTCTAGTAACAACAAATGCTCTGACTTACAGAATCTGAGAATCACAGAGGTGACCCTGGATCCAGATCCAGCCCCAAGGAAGTAACCCTGGAATTCTGATTGAAACTCCCTATAGAAGGCGCATGAAAGCTCCGGAACCTCAGGTTCAAACCAAGGGCAGGAATTCTACTGACAGCAGCCCAGAGGTCCTGGCCTCTTCACTGGGCCCCTCCTTTCTCAAAAGTCTCCCTTCCACTGCCACAGCAGTTCTGTCACTTAATTACTCTCTTCAAAGCAATCTGCCTACCTGTTCCTCCCCCTTTGCTCCTGATAGCGGCTCTTCCAGGAGCAGTCGTGAGTGGGGGCTACCAGAGTGACTAGGAAGGGGATCTATTTGTAGGCTGAGTAGGTGGCGGTCCCCATTGTACAATGAACAGTGTCATTTTCCTCTCCCTAATGTTCCCAGCTACCCAACCCTGGTACTGGAATCCCAACCTCAGCTTTCATACCTTTCAGAATCTCCTCTGTTCAGTACAAATACCTTGGAAGTTACCTCATCCCAGCACCCAGAAGGAAGTGGACTTGCATTTTCTGAATGAGATGTGCTCCAGTGGCTGTCTCCTAGGTCCTTTAACACTGTGACTTCACTAGGTCCTCCTATGGCTCAGTCAGTCGCTGAGTAAACTGAGGCTCACACAGATCAAGTAACTGAATGAAGGTCACAGAGCCAGTAAGTGACTAGCAGAACCGGGATGGAGCACCCTCCCAATCCCTCCACTTTAGGCCAGGCTGGGAGACACAAGGAGACTGAGTGGGTTGGGGGAGGGTGGAGAAGCCATAGGTCCTGAGTGAGGAGGATGAAAGACCTGGGTCTGTGCCTCAGGTGTGAGACCTTGTGGAGCATCTGGGAACCAAGAATTCTCTGGGTATTTGTGCCCAGCAGGTGTTAGAAGTGTAAAGGCATGTGTGTTCAGGTCCTCACTTACGCTCACACAGGCCCAGGGTGGGATGCAGAGGCCTCTAGTTGGCCAGAAGCCCGCTGCTCTCTCTCCTCTTTGCTGCCTCACCCATCACCCCATTCAGATGATTCTGGGTCTTGTCTCCCAGCCTGTCCATTCACCACATCTCAGTTCTTCCTTCTCAGTTTCTTTCCCCCAATTCCTTCCATACTACCAGCATCTGTCCTAGATCCTTATGCCAGCCTCTCCTCCTCCCTCTACACCCTTAATATCAGCAATACACACACACGTGGAACTCAGAAGGCTCTCCAGTGCCTACCGGACAGCACAACGGTGTTCTCACAGGCAGAGCAGACTTCAGGCAAGAAATCCATCTGGACACTCCTCACCACCGCTACTCCTCACCACTCCAGCCAGGTAATCCCGCCCTCCTCAGAAGTCATTCCTGCATGTCTGCATCAAAACTGAAGCTCTCTCTAAGCCCCACTCTAGGCTGGACTCCAGGGACGAGGGGGCAGACATGCAGTGATGGGTGACTTTGACCCAGTGTAGAAATGTCAGTCTTCAAATCCTTTCTCCATGGGGTAGAAAGGTTCAACTTTAAATAGATAAATCACCTCCCACATGTCCTCTGGGAAGCCTCCTGGCTTCCCAGGACACCATGAGATCCAAACCCATAGCCCTGTTTCTTCTGGACATCCTGCCTCCTGGGTCTCAGGCATCTGCAACAACTCCCCCACCTTTCTGTTTCTCAAACACAACGCAGGCTCTGCCATGAGAGCTGTCATTGCCAAGACTGATGGATATAGTCAATTGTGCCATCCACCACATTGCCCTATTTTAAGTCTTACACAGCCTTTTTAAGTCTTACACAGCCTTATTTCCGGTGTGTACTTGTTTTCCTACTTTTTAAGTCTGTCTTTCCCACTAAATATGGCCCCCGAGAGCAGGAACCTGTATGTGTGAAGTAATACTGTTTCCATAGTATCTAATACAATGTCTGGGATGTTGTAAGTGCCCAACAGTGTTTGTTGAGAGACTAAACGATGCTGGATCACTAAAAGCCCATGAAATGACTCAGAGTGGGCTCAGAAAGGCTCTCTAAAAGAGGTCATCAAGGCTGAGTCTTACTGGGGAAGTGCCATGAGTGGAGGGCACGCTCCAGGCAGAGGTAGCCCTGAGCAGCTAGCGAGCTGTGAGAACTTTAAAAAGCCAGTTGGTGGTGCTGGCCCAGAGTAGGGTCAGGGAATAACTGGAAACAGACCTGGACAGATCCAGCTCTCCCCGCAAAGGTCTTACACTTTAACCTCTAGGTGAGAGTGAACCATAGAAAGGTTTTAAAGCAGACAAATGATACAGTTTGTACTTTAGGAAAGACCAATCTGCAGGGTGCATGGAGAGGGGAAGAGTGGAGGAAGTGGGGCAGTTAGGCACCGTTGCAGTAGGCCCCGGGGGGAACGGACAGCTTTGAGAGACATTCAGGAGATAAAATCAGCAGGCTTTGGGGGGTGGGCTGGGCATGAGGGAGGGAGGTGGAGGGATGACTCCCAGTTTCTGGTCTTGGGCAACTGGATGGATGACTATGCGATTCAACGAGATGGGGACACAGGAGGAGGAACAGGTTTGGGGGTGAAGATGTGGAATTTGATCTGGGGCTTGCATTTCAGGCCCTCACAGGACAGTCAGATGGAGGCACTGGGAGGGGAGCGGGGCTGCCCTTCTCTAAGGGGTTGCAGGCAAAGTTAAAACATAAACATAAAACATGCAATGAAGGAAATGGAGGTCAACCTTAGGAGAGAGTTCAGGGCTGTCTCCTTTCTCATGGGAACACATCAGAAGACATCCACCCACCCATCCAGGTGGGGGCGCTGGGGAAGTGGTGGTGACACACAGGAGGCAATGACAGGACCCTCAAAGGCTGACCTTGGAACTGTTGTGGCGCACACCCTGAACTGGCACCAGGACCCAGGATTTCCCTCCACACCACTACCCCCAGATGTGGTCGACCAGGGGACAGTGCTTCTGCTCTCACCTGCGGGGCACCCGGGGTGCCCGTGACTTTGCTCATGCGGCTGTGGGAGGCCCCGGTGCCTAAGGGGCAGGGTGAGTGGAGAAGCATCTGCCCAAACCTGACTCCCAGCCCAGCCTGAGGTCCAGCTCACCTGACCTGCCCTCATAGGTGGCCCGTGGTTGAAGCACAGGAGTGGGGCTCAGGTGGCACCCAAGTGGAGGGGGCCACATGGACCTTCATGCCCAAACCCAACCCTGCTGGACCCAGAACACGGGAGCAGGAGACCTGTGGGGGTGAGAGACGCTGGGCAGCCTCTCCGGCCCTCTGGCCCTTATGGCCCAGGCGCCCACACACCACTGTCTCCGGCTGGATTCTCAGCTGTCCCTCCCGTCGGCTGTTCTCCAGCCGCTTCTTCGTCCCATCCGCGCCTCCCACCGTCCTCGCCCTGCCTGGTACCTGTGGTCGCTCTTCCTAGAGGCTGCTGCCTTCCAGGCGGTCAGAAAGGCCATGGACACCGCCGGATTCGGATGGGGGCGCGGGCGGCCCCTCGTGGCGGCGGCGGCGGCGGCGGCGGCTCGGGCGGTAGCAGCCGCACCTGGATCGGGCGGGCGGGGCGGACCCGGGCCCCTCCCTGCCGCGGCCGGAGCCTCCCCGCCTGGCGAGAGCTTAGGTGTCCCGGAGGGAGCCTGGGATGCCAGAGCTGAAAAGGATCTCGAGCTCCTCAAGACTCATCACTGGCCACAAGGAGAAACTGAGGCCCAGAGATTTCTCTAAGGTCTACAGGCGGCCAGTGGCAGCTCCAGAACCGACCTACTCCAGGCCTCTCCATTCCCTGGCACACTGGTGGGAGATAGTGCCAATAATGCCTCCTGCCTAAATACCCAACCTGCCTTGCTAGGGTGGTTCCTCAATGGGGTAAGGATCTTGGGACTGGGGCAGGGCCAGGCAGGCTGGATGGCAGGGGGGCATCAGGGGAAGGTAGGAAGGAGTTTCCAGGGTCTGAGAGAGGAGGCTGCTGGCCAGGCGGGCACTGGGGCATGCCCCTATTCAGAGACTTCTGATTCCCAAAACCCCTGGGGCAGGTGGGGGACAGAGGAAAATGAGCTGTAGGCTTCTCCAGCACAATCTGTCTATGAAAGGACATATTTTTGTTGAGGTCATGTGCATTTTGGATTTTTATTTTAAACCAGTACTAACAAGAAGAACAATCAGCTTTGGAGCAAGGTGAGTAGCTAGCAAAGTAGTCCAGCAGGCTTCAATGAGGAGGACAAGAAGCAAGGAAATGCCTCGAGGAGGTATTTGAGAAAGATCACTGCAGTTCCAATATGAAGGATGGATGGATGGAGGAATCCCTGGAGACTTCTCAGAGAGAGGGTGGAGGCTGAACACAGGCTGGGCCAGGTGGCTAAGGGGCCATTTCTGTCTCCTGTTGGGCTGGGTCCGTATCCTTAGCACTTGTGCAACAGAAATCCTATGTCTAACAATGGTGACTGATTCTAAAAAGGCCGAGATGTTCTCTAATGTACTGAGTCCTAAGTTGGGTGTTTTATACAAATTTTCACCTTATTACTTATTCCCATTTTATAGCTGGTGGGCTGGGCAAGGGGTGGGAGGGCTGGGCAAAGCTGCCCAGAGGGCAGAAACTTCAAGGATTATGTGAGCAGTTTCTCTCACTTTTCCTTGGTAGGCAGCAGAGAAAATATGACCTTTCCCCCTTTCTCTGAGCACTCATGACATGGTCTTGGCAGATCAACAAGGGCCTAAGAATGCTACCTATCTGACCACAGCTTCCAGATCTGGAAATTCCAGTTAGAGTGTACCCAGAGACCCAGGCCCTTCAGCCCAGAGCCTTGTCCAGCTTGGCATTACTGGATACTGCAGGTAGCCAACTTCCTGCTGGACTCTCAGGCAAGAATGCCACCAGGTCCCAATTTAGTATGGTCTCCCACAGGGTCAGATCCCAGCCTCTGTGCCCACAACCAATACCTATTCCTCCAGGAAGCCTTCCTGTCTCTCCCCAATGGAGGACTCCCTCCCTCTTCAGAGATTACCCTGTCTCATAACATTTATCATTACCTATTTTTAATCTTATGTTAGTGATCAATGACCATATTAAGTCTCACTCTTCAGACTTCACTCTAAGGCACAGAAAATCTGCCTCATATCTGTTTATGCCACAGAGCTAAGCACCACTGCTATACACAGTAGGTGCTTGGTCCTAAATAAATGAAGAAGGAACTAATATTTATCAAATTTCTCCTTGGTGAAGCCACGATGCTGAGGGTCTCTACATATACTTCCTTTCATCTGGCCAGCTCTATTTTGAGAATATTTGAGTTACAAGTGTAGAAATATTCCTAAAATCAAGTCAAGAGCTGGGATTCAATCCCAGAGTTCTCAAATTTCAAGCTGCTTTCACTCTTGTTCCCCTCTTTCATTTTCATTTCATCATAATCATTATTTGTTTAGAACTATGTTAGCATTATTTTAAACCCTTCATATTTGCCAATTTCGTGCTCAAAACAACTCTATCAGGCACATCCTTTTTACAATTTCACTTTTTTATAGTTGAGAAAGTGAGGCAGTTTTAGTTGGCTCAAGATCACTAAGATTAGTTAAGTGGCAGAGCTAGGGCTTAGTCAAAGCAGTCAGACTCCAATGTCTATATCTTAACCTCAGTCCTGTCAGCCTGCCACTCAAGCTGTTGGAACATGTAGCATTTACGAATCACTTCTTCAAAACTTATCACTTTCCCAAAACTTATCTTATTTGAATCTCATAACCACCCCAAGGTAGAGCAGGTTCTATTCTTTCCCTTGCTCTGCAGCCAGACTGGCTGGGTTAGATTGGCCTCGACACTTGCTAACTACATGTGACTTCAGGCAAGTTACTTCTCTGCGCTTCAGTTTTCTCATCAGTAAAATGAGGATGGTAACAGCACCAATCACGTGGTTATTGAGAGGATTAAATGAGTCAATGCAAACAAAACAGAATAGTGCTGGGAACATAGTGTAGGTTATTGCACCTCCTACTCCTTTACAGTTTTATCCAGAATGGTGAGGAACAAAGTGTTTTGTATCGCTGAACTTGAAAGATAACTGGCATTTATCCCTCTCAATTTAATCAGATATTTTCCTAAAACGAATTATTACCTTTTCTGTCTTCTTAAATATGGACATGACAGTTTCTACTTAGTGAATATCTGCCATGTGACAGGAATAAAGGCTTTAGATTCATTATTTTTAATCTTTACAACTCTGCAAAGTAACCATTACCCTCAATGAGGGCCAGAGGTTAAGAGGCGTACCCAAAACCACACAGCTAGCAAATGGACAAGGCCAGGAACCTTCTCAGGAAGCTTTCATGAATTAGGGTTTTTTCTGAGAACATCACAAGTTATTCTACTCCTAGCTGTTCAGGCAGCAATCTGAAGGAGGAGAGTTGGGGGGGCTCCTAACCTCTTTCTGCTGACTCATTGACCAGTTAGGCCTCCTCCTCGGTCACTTATGTCACAGTGCTTGGAGGGGTCTTGAACTCAGGACTTGAATAAGATCACACAGAGGCCCACATTTTGGATGGGAACAATCCAGGCTTGGTTTGGTCTTGACTTGTTCAGCAATCACTGAAAGACTCACAGGAGCTCTGGAACCAGCCTCCAGTTTCTGGATAAGGCTTGAGCAAGTCTTTCCTTATGTCCTACAGAACTCTGGCACCGTGAAAGGTCTCCCCTGTGCTAGATGGAGGTTTCTTTCTTAGGGCCCAGGGATGCAGTATTTCGAGGTGTTAAAGGCAGCCTTCTGCGCCCAAGCTATAAGACCAAGTGTGCCACAGGCAGTGTAGTATGGAGGAAGAGCAGGTCTCAGAGCTGAGGCACCTAAGCTAGAACCTGGCTTGGTCTCTGAGTACTAGATGGGGATTCTGGGTCAAGTCTCTTCCATCTGTCTACACCTCATGTATTCTGTTATAAATGTTGTAATGGTTAAATAGGATAGCATATATTAAAAGCTTTAGTGCCAGGCCCAAAAAGGTTTCTCAGTGTCAGCTACTTTTCCTCACTCCTTTTCCTTCTGACAAAAATCACTCAGTCCTCTCAAGTTCTGAGTCCAGAGAAAAGAGAAAAGAGGTTGAAGCTAAGCATCTTGAGTCTTGGGCAGCTGAGCACATTCTATACTTACTGAGGTAAGGAAAAATGGGTGGGGTCTTTCTGCAAAGAAATAATTTCCCCTCTGTCAGATAATCTTCACTATTATCACCCTGGATGTGTAACATTAGAACCTACATTTCTTACTTGAAAAGAGATTTATTTAGGAGATCAGTGACTTTCAAATATTTTATCTTGTGACCCAGCTCACACACAATAAAAATGTATTTCACAATTTTTAAAATGCTGCTCGTTAACATATGGAAAAATTTACAAATGAACCTAGAATTTGCTTCAAAATAACATGAGAGGGAAATGGGTAGGAATATAATGTAAGGCTGGCTATAATGTGATAACTATTGAAGCTGGTAATTGATAGTATGGGAGTTCATCCTTGTATTACTCTTTCACATGTTTCCACGATGCTCTATTCCTAACCTCATGACCCAACTAATGTATTACAACCTGTTCTTTGAAAAACAAAGCACAAAATTATGCACATTTTAGAAGGATTCCATTCTGCATAGTACAATCAGATTACAGGTACCTTTATTTCCTTCAAGTAGCATTTTATCAAGATTTGTTTAAAGGGAAAAAAATCTTACATGTGTCAAGCCATTATGAATTAACTATCAATCAGAAATTAAGGTTATAAAGGAAAAGCCTTTAAGGGGCTAGGGGCTTAATCTGAGTATGATGGAAATCAGTGGTATATTTTATGTAGGAGTGATGGGGCATATTTTGATTCTAGAAGAATCTGAGAGCAGCATGGAGGATGGTTTATAAGCAGAGAAAAAATCAGAGATTGGTAACAAGGAGGCTTTGACCTAAAAAGAGAAATGTTTGAAAGAAAGATGAAGATCTGAACTGGGGCAGTAGCAGGAGGGATGGACAGATTTGAGAAATATTTAAAGAGGCAGAAATACTAGGCTATGTTGATTTGAAGGAGGATGGGTCAGGAGAAGACCCAGAATATACACACTCAATAAATAATATGACCAATCAAACAGTGGGATGAGAGCCCAGGGGCTGAGATTCTTCATCAAGAACTCAGAAACTGGGAAAAGTCAGCCTCAGGAGGAATTAAACTAGAGTTTTTACATACAATGGTTAAAAGCAAAGATACGCAAAGAGATGTGCAAAGATATAGCTACCCAACCAGCCAAACCAGAATGTAACCTGATTAAACATATTAATCTAAAAAGTATGTCCACAAGAGCTAGGCAGCCCTGGCTGCAGAGAGTAAGAAGCCTCAGAGGCAAGAGGCATCCAAGCACTGGCAAGGAAGGAATCTTGTTCAATCAACTGCAGGTGCTCCAAACCCTGGGCAACCTTTACTGGAAACTCACATTCTGGTCTCTACATCAGTCACTGTGACCTTGTTTAATGGGAGCTCTCTGTTTTACTGACAAAAATCAGGTTTCTAAACTTGAAGGTTAGACCTTGGGCCAAGTTGTAATCACCAAAGTAATGAATGCCACTTAAGTGAGGCCTCCTGACCTTTCCCAGTCAACAGAACCCACACATCAAATGATGTGGTCTTATGAAAGCTGTGGTTCTTATCTTTTAGCCTGACAAGTCTTAATCTAATTTTACTAATGCTAGAAGCAGAATACTGTGGCTTGAGAAGCCTTCCCCCATCCTTCCATCTAGAACTATTCTCTCCTTCCTCTGGGTATCCCAATATTCCTATCATATCCCAGTATGCTGTGAAATTAAAAGCAGCAGATGTTTATCTCCCCTAATATACCACTGGTGGTAAATTTTTGTCCCTAGTCCAACACAGTACTCAGAACACAATTCTTCAGCAAAGGGGAATAGAATGACAACAATTTTCTCACTGTGCATTTCCAAAATTCAGATATTATTATAGGGTTTTCTGGCAGTAGAAGGTGCACTGTAGATCCATGCATTGAAAGTATTTTAATGGCAAGGTGATTGAGTAGAGTGATTAAGCATGGATTTCTGAAACCAAACTGTCTGCTTTGAATCCTAGCTCTGGCACTTCTTAACTCTGCGCTCTAGGGCAAGTTATTTAAACTTGTAATACCTCAACTTTCTCATCTGTAAACTGGGAATAATAGTATGTAATTTAAAGGATTGTTATGGAAATTAAAATGTAAACACATATAAAGCACTTCAAATAGTACTGGTACATAAGTGCTGTCTGATAGCTTGCAATTATTATTAATTTAAAAACCTGCCTATCCACAAGAAAGACTGGGGGTGTTTTACATTGTGAAGCAGACTCCAATTCATAGGTCAAGGAAGAATGACAAGGTGCAACAGAATAAATTAAATTTATTAAATGAAATTTAATAAAACTTGCAGCAGAACAAAAAAAACTTGGAAGTTAGCTTCTATCCTAGTGGTTCTTTAAAATGAAGTCCCTGGGCCAACAACTTTACCATCACCTGGGAACTTGTTAGAAGTTAAAATGTTGGGGTCCCCACTGAAATCAGAAATTCTGGACATGTATTCTGCATTTTAACAAGACTCCAGGAGTTCCTGATGTTTGCTAAAGCTTGTGAAGTACGCTGTTCACTTCACCACCTACATCTAATCACAATTAAAGGCCTAGTCTCCTAAATCGATCCCCGCCCTCAAGTCTCAGCCATAGTCACATGAATGTTTCAAGTGCTCTTCCTTCCTTAACAGACATCCTCCTACAGCAACCCTTCCAAATCAGTACCAATGATATCTTTCCTATACACAAATACTCCACTCTTTTGCCAACAAGGCTAAACGTAAGTCACACTGAACTATTTCAATTCTTGTTGGATAGGCGGCTGCACCTTGCCCTACCCCTTTGTCTTTATACATAATCATGGCTTTGCCTTTTAAATGACCTGTCCCTTCAGGGGGTGTGAGGTTTTCAAAACCTCTTTGCCTACTTCTTAATGTACTTTTTCTCTGGAGTCTTGCAAGCACTGATGAATCATTTTTCATTTTTGTCAGCTTTGTGATTTTAAAACTTGTATTTCTTTAATAAAAGCAAGGTTGACCATCTATATACTTATTTATCACTTATGGTAAATACTATTAACAACTAACAATGGCTGAGTGTTTCCCTGTGTCAGAAGTCATTCTAAATCCTAGTAAGCATTAACTAGGAGAATGAATTGGAAAAGACTTTTAAGTGCTATACATGTGCTATATATAGATCTATTTTTCATTAATCTTCAAGAGTAGAGATTATAAGGATTATCTATTTGTGATATGTCTTCTCTGGTTTCTCACTGTTAACAGAAATAGAGAGTAATGATTAAAATTCTGGAGCCAGCATAGGGTTCAAATTCCAGCTCTCACACTTAGCCGCACTGTGGTTAACTTAGGTAAGTTACCTCTTCTGTAAAATGGAAATAATAATAGTACCTACATATTACAGGGTTACTGATGGTGTGAGGATTAAATGAACTAATACATGGAAAGGCATTAAGGACCCTGCCTGGAGCTTAATACATATTATCATCTATCATGTCCCATTCCTAGTATCTTTTATAAGCAAATTGGTTTCACACACAAGAGAGAAAACAAGGTAAACTGAAGAGTATCATGTTTTAGAATCAGAACAGCGTTTAATTCCTAACTCATCTACTTATTAGATGATTTGAAACACATTATTTTAACTTTTTTGAGCGTCAGTTTCCCCATTAATAAAATAGAAGATACTAATAGCACTTAGGGCTGTTATAAAGATAAACAAGAAAACCCATGAAGTGGCTAATACAGTGCTTCACACATAATATGCATTCAGTAACAGTAACCAATAGCTATTTTCACTATTAATAATAACATGTTTGAATTTGTTTAATTAAAATAAATAATATTAAAAAGAGGTCAAAGTGAAATCCTTTAGAATAATCCTGTGAGTTAAGCATTACGATGTTCATTAGATGAGAAAAACAATGCTCAAGGAGTTTAAATAACTTTCTCAAAATCATCTTTCTCAAAAACAGCAGCCCAAGAATTCCACCCCAGAATTATATAAAGTTTTATACCACGGTGCCCTCCCAGAGTCCACGTCACCAATTCTCATTCAACAAACATCTACAAAACCACCTGTTTCAGGCACTATGCCTACACAGTTTCTATCTTTCACAAAAACAGGACATGATAAACTAAAAATAGTATTTATTTCAGCATTTATTATTCTATTCCAGAATTTTAACCTGTGCTGATTGTATATCTGCCCTCCATCCTTAAACGCAGCATGGACATAATAGAGAGCCATGCAAAACTTCATTTCAAATAGGAGGTATGCTAGAAGGCTTTATTATGCTTAAAGTTTATTGTTCTCAAAATTACAAGCTACAATTTAGAATCTTGAAACAAGAGAAATTCTATAAAGACAGGCCAAATAAATCTGAGTAAGTTTGTAGAAGATGGTTAAAACTTTGTAAGTAGTGCTACTTAGCTCTCAGGAATACTTATGTGTCCTTTTAAAGCACAGGCTTTGGAGCCAGAGTCAATAAAGTAAAATATAATCACAAACAACTCTATGCCATTCATCCTACACAAGTGAGCATGGAGATATAGATATATATATTTATATAATATATACATACTTTAATTTTATATTGGTCCACTGAGTATACATATTTTAACAAAAGATAGTAATCTATGTAATCCAGTTAAACATACATAAGATTAGGGTACACTTATTACATTGAAAGTTGGTGTTTATAAGTTACAGATATTTAATATTTTCGAGTGTTTTTTAATTAAAAAAATTTTTTAAAAGCTTTTCCAACATCCATTCATTTTCCCAGTGCAAAAGAAGGTTGTTCAAGTCAATTTACCTTTTTTCCTGAAGTGTTAAGGGGAAGAAAAAACCCAAAATCACTACCTATCACAATTCCCAACACTTCTCTATCAACTCTTGTAGTATATCCTTAGGTCACTACACTAATTTATCAAAATTAAAGTCTTTTGACTATGATTCAGCCCTTTCTTCATAAGATGACTTTTATGCCAAAATGTTTCAATTTATAAAAGTAGAAAAAAGTTAGCAGTGCACAAAAGTGGTTTAAGTTTGTTTTAAATTAGCTGTCCAATTATGTGTGGAGAGAAAAAAAAAGCACCATTTCAAGAAGAAATGAATTGGAGATTTTGAAATTTATTCATAGGTTAGGCAATAAATTACTCTAACACAAATCGAAACCACTTCAACTTGGTGACCACGGGACTTATTAAGTTGTTTTTAGGTGCATTTTTCTTTATCTCAATAATCAGTACATTATCTAACTCAGTAAGTGATGCTAAAAAAAAATTAAGATTACAATTTACAGCCTCCTTCATTGCCTATTTCAAATTCAGCTTATTTGCGAGGTCCGTTTTACAAGAGATGGGCTTTTAACACATGGACAGCTTGGTTATTTGGTAGTCTCTTTGATCCCAATTGAAAACACAAGAATTTTTTTTTCTGTCTGCCAATTTTATAGGTGGAAAACATGAAGAGAATAGACTATTCCGACCATGAAGATGGACAAAAAGCAATAATGTGATTTAATATGTGTCACTTTTTCATTTGTATTCAGTGAGTTTTACATTTCAAGTAATTGAGCATTCATTAAAGGAAATAAAAATACACACAAAAAATTAAAGTACCTTCCAGTTCTAGATTGCTCAAGTTTCTTCTGCAAAAGTACAGGAAGAACTAAAGAGGACAGTGCCATGGCAAAAGCAGAATGGCAGCCAAATTAGGATTTTTGCTTACATTATACTCATGGGTATGTTTTAAGTGGTAAATCTTCTCCACTGTCTAGAGCTTAAAATTATGGAGAGGTATCTATTTACCCTAAAATTCTTTAAATTAGAGAAAAAAAATTTTAATCTATTTCACACATGAGGCTTTGATGTTTTTATTTAGAAAAAGATTGAGTCTGAAGCTATAATGGTTCAACCTAAAAGCATCCCTTTTTCAATAGTGGAGTTAATGCAAATATTTATACAAAATATTTTTCATTTATCATCAAACTGAATAGTATTTTTATTGTAAGGAAATAAAAACATGCACTTTAAACTAGCCAATTTGTACTATCATAAAAGAAATAGGATGTTCTTTCCTTTCCCCATCCTCAATCACTCAAATCAGGGGAGAATACTGCAAACTTTAAGAACTCCACTAACTATCACCAGAATAACTATAGAACAAGAGTAGCACAGGGGTGAAACTATTTTTTGATACTCCAGAAGGCAGAAGGTTGCATGTTCTAGCTTTACAAGTAAAAGTAGCATAGGCAGGCAAGAGCTCACAGTAAATGCACACCAGAAGAGGGGCCTAGAGGAAGCTGTCTGACTGGATTACTGCTTTTACAGGGGTGGGGAAAGACAAATCTGAGATGGAGTTTAGAAAAAAAAAAACCACAAACTTTGTCACATTTACAGGAATCTCAAACCTTTTGTATTCCCATGCTCATAGGTAGTTTTGAAACACACTGTAAATAGCTTCAGTATTGAGGAAGAAGAATATTGTAGGGTTGACAATGACAGAATTCTTCATGCTTCTGATATCTCAGATTTGCTAAGTGCAATAGCCAGTTCCAAGTCCTCTTGCTCTTGCTGACTCAGTCGGGCAAGCCGCTGCTCCTCCTCTCTCTCACTTTCCCTCTTGGCCCACTCTATCATATCTTCTTCAGAGGGATACTGCCACATAAAAGACAAATGAATGAATGAATAAAACAAATTTTTTAAAAAATGGAAAAATTGTATTACCAAAGGGAATTAATACTTATTTTATATGAAGGACTCTAGGAATAATCTTGTTACTTGTTATTTTCTTATTGTTTTACCAGTCATATTAAATTGTGGTTTAATTTTAAAAAGTAATGTTGTATATACAAAGGAAATCTATAAAAATAAATGTTAAAAGCATCATTTAAAAACAGAAACACTTAAGGTGAATTATATATAAAAACAGAAAAGGGTTAATAAGCCTTTTGCAAAATGTTTACTGATGCAAAAACACGTACTACTTCAACTTTAATGAGAATCTTTACATTATAAATCATTTTAGCTTAATCCCAATGCAGGTTTCATACCTTATGCTAGCTCTTCAGGCACAGAAAAACTATGAATCAAAAAATATGCCATTTTCTATACATAGGAGCACTAGGTATATAAAACAATATGTAGACAAAGTATATTTTTAATACATTATAAAGATTTTGGCAGGCTCTGAGAACTTTTTGACACAGTCTAAATAAAACTTTAACACTGGTAATTAATAGGTTAGGGAAATATTTTTATCCACCCCACACAGAAACCGTGGCAGAAACTAAATTAAAAAAATTCTACTTGGTTTCAATTTCTGTCATATAGAAGGAAACTATAAAAGGATTAAGTAAAAGTAACTGTCAGGCTTTTGAAAATAATTTTTCCACACAGAATTAGAAGTTCTTTGAAACTTACAGTACTGAAAAATCTTTCATAATGAAAAAAGAAAAACATTTTTGTTAGGCGCTGCTTTATATTATACTATGCTGAGATTTCAGAGTTTGAAATAAGCAAAATGCCTTAACTATTGTTCAGGTCTCATTCCAACCAGGTTTTGACTTGCAGAAACTGTTTTTAAGATATTAACTGCCACAAACTGTCAAAAGGTAATTTTATTAAGGTTATTACATTAAGAGGATTATAATCTCCTAAAAAGAGTAATTCTGAATTCTCCACTTGAAACAACTCAAATCCCATCTAACAAAAGCCAAGTTAGTATAATTCTGAGGCTCTATTTTCCAATATTCAAAATATTAATGCTCATTTTCCTTTACATCCAGAGGTCGTGGAACTGAGTACAATTTCAAAAGCTGATACTCAGCCTAATTCTGCCATAGTGGCATGCAGATTCCTGTCTACCTCCTTTCTATCTAGAAATGGCTGCAGAGGTAAAGTGAATGGTTGAGTGATCCAATATTACAATGAAGGAGACACTAGGCCAACTGTGGCCAGGGTTACACTGCCACTAGATTTTCTGTTTCCAAAATACTTGCAAGGGCTTAAGGCAGAGGAAAATCCCTTTGTTAGAGAACAGACAGAGATAATGAAGGTCATTTTGCCTGAAAACAATCTGGGAAAATGAAGTTTTGTTAGCTGCTCTAAGAATTCTATAAAAAATAAAAACATCTTGTTTTTCTCTGAATAATAATGGAATATATGTTAATGCTTTCTATCCCTCCCAAGTAGTGCTGCTGTAGTTGATTGCCCCATTTCTAAGATCTTTATAATCAAGCCTACACCATCACACAGCACCCTTCCATTGTCTTTACTGGCCTGCCTATTGCAGTCAGCTCTGAGAGAATGCAGAGTAAACAGAGAAGGCTAGTGAATTAGAGTCCTCCCAATAATTAAAGATTAGTTCTTGACAACATATTTACTTTATAAAACTGACATTTATATTGATAAAGTGCTACTATATAAAACCAGAGTTTTACTTTCTATTCAAAGAATTCCTGTTCCTGTCTTTTCACATAATAGTTACTGACTAGTCTCCAAAAATCCTTGAGACTTGATACACAAGCACACATACAGTTACAAGTACACAAGCTCATCACTAGCAGTATTCATTCAGTGGGCTGACACTCTCATCCATAACCACCTGCAAAATAATAACTGTCTGGATTTTTTTATATGGTTTAAAAAAATAAGAGAAGGGTTTGTAAAATAACTTGTATGTATCTCAAGAACTAAGATTACTAAAGTCACTTGTGCAATGGAATCATTATAGAAGCATCAAAACAGAAATCAGAGGTTTGAGTTGGGGGAAGAATGAAGATCATTTTTACTATAAATTTAGTTGAAATGATGCAAAATTGGCAGACTCCAAAGTAACTTTGAAAGCTCTTCAAATTGTAAATGGAAAGATTTCCCCCAAACAGCCCATTCATTCACAGTACTTACAGCACTGAAGTTAGCAAAATTGCTTGGGTCAGCCTCTTTATTTGTAGTGGTAGTAGAAGTAGTGAATGAATCGCAAAACATATCAGGATCTTTTTCTTTGGGGCTATCATTGCCTGAGAAAGGCTGAAATGGATCATTCAGTTTAAAGGGATCAGAAGAATCCAAATTGTTGATGGGTCTTTTCCCTGGATCAAAATCATTACAATTAACTCAACCAGCAAATATGATTGTAAACACAAACACACAAGAACATGAATACAGGGAGTATTAATGACCTGGGGATGGGGATGAGTACCTAAAACATTAATACAGTCTTAAATGGCCACACCAACTACCTGCCCTCAAATTTATCACACACAACCTCTCAAATACATTCTCAAAAACATTTAGCTTTATGTAGCAAAACGCAAAAAAAATAGCAAAGAATAAGGGGATAGGCCAGGAATCATATTTTTGTTCAGAGAGTAAACTTTTTTCCCAAAGCAGCATGTTCCCAACAAGAAAGTAAAAGATATAACAGGAGGAGAATGACAAAGAATAATGACAAAAATGATCTCTGGTGTTACAACATTAACCTGATTCGTAATAATTATCCATGAGCAGGAGTAAGTTCAAATGACCTTTGAGAAATGCCAAATTCTTCAGATTTTCTTTGGTACCTATACACATGCAAGCATGAAGTGAAAAAATTACCTTGGCCAACCCCAGCTACTTTTTGCTATCTACAGTATTTCAAAATTGAAGAATAAAGAAAGTGTTTTGAAGACCAGGGCCGAAATCTTTGTGGCTGCTGACAAACAATCTTTCACCACATAGCATATTGTTGAAAAATTAATGCGTCACCATTTTCAAACAAGTTCTCTAATTCTAATGTTTTGCTTAAACTTAGTACTTCTTGAAGAAAAGAACAGCTGTTAAATATCTTCAAATACATTTTTCCTAAAATGTATTAAGCAGGTAATAGCAAGCCCAACAACAGATTTTTCTATCAGTATAGCAGCTTACAAGATGTTCCTATCTCACATCTCAATCAATCCTTCCAACAACCCCACGAAGTAGGCAAAATTAGAATTACCATTACCATCTAACACCTTGACAACTGGGGCCTAGACTTACAAAGTTATACACTCAAGATCACACAGCTAGCCAGAGCACATCCAGAATTAGAACCCAGTGATCAGTGCTCTCTTCAATAAACCACCTTTCTTTCCTTGATCTTCAATAGTGATATACACTAAAGTTTGCTGAAGAGGCTTAGATTTCATTAATGTATTATTTTACTAATTACTAATATATTGCTAATATATTACTTTACTCAGGATTTAAAAAATAACATCACTATCAGCATCATACAGGTGTCAAACTTAAAGTGAACTGACTCTTGTTTTTTTAATATAAAAATTTTATCCCTTAGCAATGTACGACAAAGGCTACTTTCCCTTAAAAGATGGAACTCCCTTGTTTACTTGATTTTTCAACAGATAATTGAGTACTAACAATTATACATACAATTCTTTAAATTAAAGGTGAAAAAAATCATCTGCCCAAGAAATACCATTGAAAGAAAAGTTATTATGAAAAGGCAAGAATAATAATTTATAAACACTGGGGCTACTGGAACTGTAAATTTGCCAAAGAATAATACATGACCAAAATAAATACCAGATGTATGTTCTTATTTAACAACCCAACATTACAACTATGTGGGGAATTACATTTTCAGTGACTTCTCATGAATTTTATCTTCATTAAAAACAAAACAAAACCAATAAAAATATTAAGAATTTGTCCCTGGACCAAAACAGTCACTTTTACAAAATAAAGGAGTCTCTTGTTAAGTGAGGTAAAACCGTATTTTCCTTCAAGGTAAACAATACTTTCCATTAAGCCTCTATATTGCTAAATTCTAGATAATAAAAGGTCATATGTTGTCGTGTTAAAGGCTTTAAGGAAGACTCCATGTTTAGCAGGAAAAGAAGGGGACTCTAAGTTAATCTTTCAGAAATTAATTAAAACACTGAAGTGCAGTAATATACTGTTATGCAATTGGCAACCAAGAAATTTCATTAATTCTTTCCTTATCCATTAACTACCTCTCTTAAATGATTTTTTGAAAATTAACACTGGCCAGAAAAGTATTTCATGATCGTTATACTTGTTACCTAAGGTAACAAGTATAGTCTTAGGTAAGTCTATAAATCTCTACTGAGGTCAAAACATGACAGCAGCAGGCTTCTGCCATGTTTTTTGACTCGTTTCACTTAAGGTCCTTTATGTAAGTCTATAAGTGAGGCTCATACATTTTTCAAAAAGAAAAGGCATCTAATTAGGAAAGGTATCAACTCTCATACCAGGTGGTGGTGGGCAGGGTCTTGTTGGAGTTCCAATCTTTGGTGGCAGTGCTGGGGGTACCTCTTCACTTTTGACTGATGTTTCCTCAAGCACATTTTTTGTAATGACCACACTGCTGACAGAGCTTGATGTGGCTGAACTAAAAGGATCTTCATTGTTGACCTTTGGAAAAAAAATGTTTATACATAACTATACACCAATCCAGCCAAACAGAGTCATGCAGAATTTGAAAGAATAATCTGAGGTATTATGCAGCATTTATTTCAGTTCTGAGAGCACTGACAAGTTAACCTTTCCATTCAGTGTTAAAAAGGAGAGAATTTTTTAAAAGGTCTAAATGAGTGGTAATTAAAAATATTACCAACTTTCAACAACTTAGAGGTAATGGACAAATTCCTAGAGCTATACAATCACGCAAAACTAGATAAAAAGATGGAGAACAACTAATCAGGCCAATCACAAGCAGCAAAATTGAAACAGTAATAAAAACCCTCCCCAAAAACAAAAGCCCAGGACCAGATGGTTTCATAAATGAATTCTACCAAACGTTTAAAAATGAACTAGTCCCTATCTTACACCAACTCTTTCAAAAAATTGAGAAGGAAGGAATACTACCAAACATGTTCTATGAAGCCAATATTACACTAATACCAAAACCAAACAAAGACAACACAAAAACGGAAACTACAAAACAATCTCTCTAATGAACACTGATGCAAAAATATTCAACAAAATCTTAGCCAACAGGATCCAGCAATGCATCCAAAAGATAATACACCACGACCAAGTGGGAGTTATTCCAGGGACACAAAGATGGTTCAACATCTGAAAATCAATTAATGTAATCCAACACATCATCAAAAAGAAAAAGAAAAACCGTATGATTATATCAATAGATGCTGAGAAAGCATTCAACAAAGTGCAACATCCATTTATGATAAAGGCCCTTGAAATCCTTGGGATAGAAGGGACATACCTTAACATAATAAAAGCTATATACAGCAAACCCACAGCCAATATTATCCTCAGCGGTGAGAAACTGAAAGCCCTTTCCACTAAGATCAGAGGCAAGGCAAGGATGTCCACTCTCACCATTGCTTTTCAATATAATATGGGAAGTCCTAGCCAGAGCAGTAAGACAAGAGAAAGACATACAAGGAATCCAAATGGGGAAAGAAGATATTAAACTGTCACTATTTGCAGACGGTATGATAGACCCTAAAAGCTCCATAGAAAAACTACTCAAAGTTATAGACCAGTTTGGTAAAGTAGGATACAAAATCAACACACAAAAATTAGTAGCCTTCCTATGTGCAAACACTCAGTCTGAAGAAGAAGAAATTAAGAGATCCATCCCCTTCAAAATTGAAGCCAAAAAAAATCAAATACCTGGGAATAAATCTAACAAAAGAGGTAAAAGTTTTATACAAAGAAAACTATGAAACACTGTTAAAAGAAATAGAGGAAGACACAAGAAAATGGAAAGACATCCTCTGCTCATGGATTGGAAGAATTAACATTATCAAAATGGCCACCCTACCAAAAGCAATTTACAGATTCAATGCTAGTCCAATAAAAATCTCAATGACATTCTTCAAAGAATTAGAACAAATACTGATGAAATTGATATAGAACCACAAAAAACCCCGAATAGCTAAAGCTCTCCCGACTAAAAAGAAAATGGAGGGATTACACTTCCTGCTTCCAAACTATACTACAAAGCCATAATAATTGAAACAGCATGGTACTGGAACAAAAACAGACACAAAGACCAATGGAACCAAATAGAAAACCCAGAAATAAGTCCGCATATCTACGGACAACTAATCTTCAACAAAGGAGCAAATAATATGCAGTTTAACAAGGTCAGCTTGTTCAATAAATGGTGCTGGGAAAACTGGACTGCTATGCAAAAAATGAAGCTGACTACTACCTCACACCATGCACAAAAACCAACTCAAAATGGATAAAAGACCTGGATGAAAGACCTGAAACCATAAAAGTTATAGAAGAAAATACAGGCAAAACTACATGACATACATCTCAGCAAAACCTTTAAAGACACATCCCCCAAAGCAAAGGAAGTAAAGGACAGGATAAACAGCTGGGATTACAACAAAACAAAAAGATTTTGTACAGCAAAAGAGATATTAACCAAAATTAACAGACACCCTACTAATTGGGAGAAAATCTTTGCACACAATACAACCGATAAAGGACCGGTAACAAAAACCTGCAAGGAGCTCACACAACTCAACAAAAACAAAGTCAACAATCCAGTCAAAAAATGGGCAAAGAAGCTAAAGACACTTCTCCAAAGAAGAAAAGCAAATGGCCAACAGGTACATGAAAAAATGTTCAGCATCAGTCATAATCAGGGAAATGCAAATCAAAACCACAATGAGGTATCACCTCACACCGTGAGAACGGCGCATATTAAAAATACAGGCAACGACAAATACTGGTGAGGATGTGGAGAAAAAGAAACTCTTCTACACTGCTGATGGGAATGCAAACTGGTCCAAACTCTATGGAAAGTTGTATGGCGATTCCTCAAACTGCTAAAAAATGGAGCTTCCATACGACCTGGCAATACCACTCCTGGGAATCTACCCAAAGGACACAAAAACACTAATCCAAAAGGATACATGCACCTGTATGTTTATTGCAGTGCTGCTTACAATAGCTAAGGTATGGAAACAACCCAGATGCCCAAATATAGATGACTGGATCAAGAAGATGTGGTATATATACACAAAGTAATACTATTCAGCATTCAAAAAGATAAACACATGCAATTCACAGTGACATGGATGGAACTAGAAGGGATCATGCTCAGAGAAATAAGCCAGAAAGAAAGAAAAATATCGAATGATTTCACTTATAACAGGAATACAGGGGGACCAAACAAGAGAGAGGCACTCAGCGCAGGAGGGGGAGGATAAGGGCTCAAAATGGGGGAGAGGGGAGCAAAAGAGTCTACGGTGATGGGTCACAGGTGAATTGGTGGGGGGTTACCCAAGGGGAATACACAGTGTGAAAGATATAAATTTAAAAAAAATAATAAAATATATTATCAAGTTATTAAGAGCAATAGCCAAACATACCAAAACAAGTCAACTCTGGATGAAAAGTTTGTCAAGCTTTAGGCAATACAAAAAAAAAAAATTAAAGGAACTGTATGTCCTTCCACAAATGCATATCTGATCCAAATTATAAGCACCACTCCCACTCCTCTGAAAAACCAACTCTACATTTCCCAGTACACATAAAGGGAAAATTTATAAGTAAGGCTCCCCGCCACTCCCAAATAGTATCTTGAAAACCATTAAAGACAACTTGAAAGTAAATGTTTAAAGCAAATTAATCCTACATAATGGTAAGTCTTAATATGGGTCTGAAGACCTTGCCTTTCTAATTTATCAATAATAAAGGATTCACTTTTCTATTATAAACCAGACCATGATTTTAGATTTAGTCCCATGTTTCTCTATAGTACCACTATTGATATTTTGGGCTGGACATAATGTTATGTTGTGGGGGACTGGACAGTTCATTGTAGGATGTTTAAAAGCATCCCAGAACCCTATCCACTAGATAAGAATACTCCTCCCCTATGGTCTGACAACCAAAAGTGTCACTCTAGATATTGTCACAAGTTTCCATGGGAATTGAGGAGGGGGTATAATGCCCAAGTACGAACAAATGATATAAACAACTAGAAATACACTATTTTTTTTCTCTCTTGGCCTGAACCAGTAGAGCTACAATAGAAAATTGGTAGTGGACACACAGTCCTGGACTATGTATATTAATTATCTTTAATACTGACCCTAAGACTCTCAGAACACAGAATCAAGTAATTAATGCAGAAGATAAAATGAACACTTGGATTTTTCACCTATGGCTCTAGGCAGTCAACAAGGAAAAGTGTAGTTCAATTGGAAGAAATATGATTAAAAAGACAGCACTGACCCAACAGTAGAAAACTGTAATTACCTGTATTATCACCATTGTCTTTACATATAGAAATATATCTAGTTTAATTATAAATTATTTCTAATGAAATCAACATCTACTGTGATTAGTTGAAATCAAGCTGCACTGTCTGTGAGAGGTTATATAAATGAAAGGAAGGACTTCTCCTTGGTGTAAACAGTATATTTTAGCTGATGATTTTTCCCACAAATCATGGCAGATTACCTTTGACAATGTGCTGAAGTCAGCAAATCCATCTTCAAATGATTCATTTCCAAAAACAGAAGCAAATGGGTCTGTGGCTAGAGTAAATAAAGAAAATCAATTAAGAGAACATAAAAATATTAAATTTCATGCCCTCCTTTGGTTGGTAACACTCAGACAGACAAAAAATCTCTAATTCCAAATATTAACTCCTAAATTTACGCTTAAGTCCACATAGATAGTTAGCACATTGATGGCCCTGCACCATGTATTCTACTTATGATGAACTAACTCTAGGTAAAGTGCTTAAGGCTTTGGAATATGTGTCAATTGATATAACTCCTATGCATATAAACTATTTCTAATAAAGACATCAAAATTTAGAAACAATCAGATACCATAAATTTGATGTTCACACTTGTCGCACAGCCTGCTCCATGACTCCTGTTTGCCCAACGCAACAAACACTCATCCTTCAAGCACTTTTTATTTGTTTTTTTTTTTTTAAGAGAACTGAATCAAACAGATTCTACTCAACTTTTTAGGATGAGGAAAACAAATGATATAAGTGATAAGAAATGCTGTCTTATACTATCTCAAACTGTCTTCAGTGTTTTACAAAATGCTCACACCGCAAATATGAAAAATTTCAACATACTCTTTTATAACTTCTGCTAAAATAAGCAACTTTAACAAACACACAAAGTTCTTCTCTCCTAATCTAAAAGTAGAATTACTGAAATGCTATTTTTTGCAATATTATCATACATCGTTTTAGTGAGATCATTGCCAATACATATTCTTTTCCTTAACTTTATTTTGACATTAAGCCAAATTTGTAATGAAGCTATCAAAAGCCTTATAGTAAATTACACAGGTTTTAATCCAATTTAGACGCTAGCTTCTTAGAATCAGCCACTCTTCTGACTGCTTTCATGCAGTCTTTCAGTACTATAAATTCATGATCAGCAGAACTGCAAATATACCCGGCAAGCCCCTTTTAATGATAACTCATCCACAAAGTCTGGATGACCTAGGTGTCTCTCATTTCCACAGCAGGAAGAGATTTCCTCCTTCTTTGTGGCACTGACTGCATTCTCATTTGTGTTATGGTTATCTATGACTGATATATCACCCTTACTAGACTGCAAGGTTGAAAACAGGGAATAAGGTAATCCAAAAGAAAGAAGAGTCAAAATCCAAGAAAAGAAGACACAACTCCTACCCGAGAAGCTCATAGTCTAGTGAGAGACGTGTTAGCAACCTTGAATGAGTTATTTATTAGAGAGAGATGAAAAACCTGTAGTAGGAGTCACCAATTATCTGGGAGTATCAAGAAAAATATCAAAGAAATCATTACATCTGAGTAAGGTCTTTGTCGCTCCATGTCTTTATTTTCATTGATTGTACAATAACATAACACCAATTACCTCATGTAGTGGTCTGTGAGAATTAAATGAGACCAAACACTGAAAATGGTAGTTAGCACATGGTGCTAGAACTGCGCAAGACTCAATAAATGGTATCCATTATCATCACAATTAACTATAATAAATCTTAGCCCCCTCACAGGCTAAAGTTACTCATTTCATGACTTTATAGGAAGTGACTGAGGTAATGGAATTAAAAGAAAAGATCCAAAAAGGCATTAGAAATCTTTCATAGTAAGAATGCAATCTAGCACTTTAGCCTCAACCTGGCTATTCCTCTATATCAAAATGTCTCTTACTCCTTCAACATGCCCCATACATCCTGCCTCCATTTCTTGCTCAGGTTACTCTGTTTTATATACTCTCTTTCTATATCTACTTGCTAAAATCCTAGTCCATTCTTTCATGACATACCACAAAAGATCAGCTCCTATTTTGAAATTATTCATGATTTACCCTAAATGGAGTGGTCTCCCTTTCCTTTCAGTGTTCAAAGCTTTGATGAACTCTAATGGCACTTACCATTTCCTTTATGTGGGGAACAAGAATTAATTATAAATGTTTTAACCTTTCATTTCACTTTTCACTCTGTTATTTTTTCTAGTCACAGAATATCCTTAACAACATATTAATTTATCAAGTCAATAATGAGAACCTTAGAAAGCACATGTATTTTTAAAATATGTAATTTAACCATTATTATAAACCTTTTAGACACTGCATTTGCTGTCATTCTTAGTTTTGGTTTAAATCAATACCCAGCACCACATTAAATATTGTTTTCTACACATCTGCTTCTTACATTCCTTCTTCTTATTACTCATGCTCAAAGTTAATTTTCAATCTGAAAACAATGCACACTGCTAAATCTCATCTCGTTTCAAATTATATAGTACATGAAATCCAAGTTGTGAAGGTATTTCTACTGACCTGTCTCTATAATCCTCAATTTATCATTACTAGCAAATAAGTGTAATGAGTAACTCACTATTTTCTTCTGGAAAACGAAGTATCCTAATTTCAGAATGATATTGAAATATTTGTATGTTTGGTCCATTCCCTCTAATTCCCTGCTTTCCTACACAATAGCGGGTCTGTTTGTTCTATTTTTAAATAAATATCGAGGAGGAGGAAGTTACTTAGTTGAAAAAATGTTTAGACTTCATCAAACTTAGGTAAGATTCCTGGCTTCTCCTAATACAAATGTAGAAAACTGTAGAATCTTGATCAAGTTACTTAGTATTCTGGTCCTCAATTTCCTAATTTTTGAAATGAGAATACTACCTAAGAGGTCTATAAAAGAAAAATTGAAAAATGTGAAACCATAAATACAGCACAAAGACTGAACCCTACAGTAAGATTTAGCTTCTTTCTGTATTGTTAATAATACCTGCCAACTGGAAGCCACTAATCTTTTAATATAGGCCAGGAAACCTAAGAATCAAAGAGGACATTGAAACTGTCATGCCATACTGCCTTTTATAAAACGCAACAATTTTTATTGGCTCTACTGATTATGGCTAGAATACATATTCCAATAAGATCTTTAACATGAACAGTAAGTAATTAATTGGCAAGAAAAGTAGAAAGTTACACAAATTTATCATCATTATTATTAGTGGTAGATTATAGTTGTATATAATTACGTAATAATTTAAAGTCATAAATAGGACAAATATAGAGACAAAAAAAAAAAGCCTAAAGAAAAGGCTAATGTTTATAGTTCAAAAAACTTGGTAATTATTTTCTTACCTGAGTCACTTGCTGCAACAACAACTGTTCCACCAGGAGCAAAAGGATCATTGTGCTTCATTGTTTCTACCTAAACAAATTATACAAATCAAGAATCAGATAGGCAGCATTTCACAGCTGAAACCTCACAGCCACATTAAAAAAAATAATCTTCACGAACTCTAAATTAAATACTAACAAGGTATTTGGAACCAATGTTTCCCCTTACTGATTATAGTAATCTTATTTAATCAAAATGGTACATACGAGTTCTTTATAAATCTTGGCTATTAACCCCTTCTTGAATATATGATGTACAAATATTTTCATCCATTTGGTAGATGGTTCATTTTAATGATAGTTCTTCTGTTGGATATAGTCCCATTTTTGCTATTGGAATCAAATTTTCAAAGATGTCTCTAAGGTCAATGTTGTAAAGTATATTCTTTATGTTTTCTTCTATGTATTTTATGGTTTTAGGTCCATCCTGATGGTTATATCCAAATCTTTATTAATCCATTTTGAATTAATTTTTGTTTATGGCCTCTAGTCCAGTTTCTAAGAATTCTTTTCCTCTCCTTATTCCAGACTATCATCCTCCACTCTTAGTTAAATAGCAAGAAAGTCAAAGCAGTTCTTCCTAATTAAAAAAAGAAAACAAAACACACACACACCTCATTATATAGAGGCTGTCCAGTTTTGCAGCACCGTTTCTTGAAAAAATTTTCTGTCTTCTTATGCTCATGGCTCCTTTTGTTGTAATTAACTATCCAAATAAGCATGTTTTTATATCTGGGCTCCCAACTGTATTCCACTGATCTGTGTGTGTTTTTATTTTAATACCATACTTGTTTTGATTACTGTAGCTTTGTATTACACTTTGGGTGGAGAAGCACAATACCTTTCTTCTTTTTTGTCAGGAGTATTTGACTATTAGGGGTCTTTTGTGGTTCCATACAAATTTTAGTAATGTTTGTTCAATTTCCTTGAAAAGTTCCATAGGAATTTTGATAGGGATGGCGCTAAATCTGTACATTGCTTTGGGTAAGATGGCCATTTCAACAATGTTAATTCTTCCAATCCATGAGCAAGGGATATCTTTCAATTTCTCTGACTCTTCTATTTCTTTTAATGATGTCTTATAGTTTCCATTAAACAGATCTTTCACCTCCTTTGTTAAGTTTATTCCTAGATACTTAAATTCTTTCTGATATAATTGTTAAATAGGATTATTTTCTTGATTTCTTTCTCTTCTAATTTGTTGCCTGTGTATAGAAATGCAATAAATTGTTGTATGCTTATTTTGTAGGCTGCCACTTTATTGAATTATTGTTCCTAAGAGTGTTTCAGTGGAGTCTTCAGTGTTTCCTATATATATGTAAAAAAAAAACAGTGATAATTGTACTATTTCTTTCCCAATTTGTATTACTGTTATGTCTTTTTCTTGATTAATTGCTCTGGTTAGGACTTCCAATACTTAGTTGAATAACAGTGTTGAGAATAAACGGTACTATACTGCTCTTAGAAAAAAAGGTTTCAGTTTTTCATTATTATGACATTAGTTGTGGGTTTGACATATATGACCTGTATTATGTCAAAATATGTTCCTTCTATTCCCATTTTATTAAGTTTGTATCATAAATGGATGCTGAATCTTGTCAATAGCTTTCTCTGCATCTATGCTTATCTCTGCATAAGACCATAAAATTTTTTATCTTTCCTTTTGTTGATACGGTGTATTAATTAATTTGCATGTGATTTACTAGCCTTGCATCCCCTGAATAAATCCCACTTGGTGATGGTGTACATTCCTTTTAATAGATTGTTGAATTCAGTTTGCTAAGATTTTGTTGAGGATCTTTTGGATATATTTAATCAGGAATACTGGTCTGCAGTTTGTTTTTGTCTGCTTTCAGTACCAAAGTAATGTTGGTCTTATAAAGTGTGTTTGGAAGCATTCCCACTTCAATTTTTTGTTAAGAGTTTGAGAAGGGTAGGTATTTAGTCATTGAAGGCTTTGTAAATTCACTAGTGGTGCTAAGTTTTGCTTTGTAGGAGGCTTTCGATTCCTGTTTCAATTTCCTTGCTTGTAATTTGGTCTGTTCAGAATTTCTACTTACTCCTGATTCTGTCTTAGAGAAATTATTATTCTAAGATTTGCCCATTTGTTCTTGATTATCCAATTTATTGGCATATATTCACCACAGCAGTCTCTTATGATCCTTGGTATTTCTGTGTATCTGTTTTATCTTTTTTACTCTATTTATTAGAGCGTTCTGTCCCTTTTTTTCTTAGTGAGTCTAGCTAAAGGTTTGTCAATTGCTTCTTTTTTCTAAGAACCAGCTCGTGGTTTCATTGATCTTTTGTGTTGTCTTTTTGATTAAGGAAGAATTTTTATTTTTATTTTTTTTTAAAGATTTATTTATTTTTGCATACAAGCTGGGGTACAAGCCAGAGGCATGGGGCGGTGAGAAGGCTCACCAGAGACAGAATGGGGAGCAGAACAGGTAGATCAGAAATACACTGCTGAGGGGAGCAGCGGGCGTGGCAGGAGAGGTCTGCCCCACCACGTGGGATTCTCCCTGGCTGGGCGTTGAACTCGCATCGTGCGCTGCCGACAGCTCCACAGAGCTCCGCTCAAACTCTGCGCCATCAGGGAGGCCCGAGGAAGAATTGTTAATTGAAAAGTATTAAAAGGCAAAATTTTTGCTTCAAATGCCTGTAAATCAACCATTCCTTTCTAGGTCTAGTTTACATATAGTTGTGAAGCATCATGCCTCAAAAATAAGGCCACAAAAAAAAAAATCTTTAAAAATAAGAAACCTCTAAAACCACTCATTACAATTAAAATTGGGTGATAAATACAGGGAGGTTAATTAAAATATATTTCTTTATTTTGAGTATATTTAAATATCTATATTATAAATAATTGCTTTTAAAGCCTCCAAGTGATAAAGCACTTGGTCATGCTATTTTTTTTTTCTGAGTCCCTGAGTCCTTGTTACTAAAATACCTATTTTGCAAGGTTGATATGAAGATTAGAATAAATTAAAGCACACAGAACCCTGGTTCATAATATGTAGTTATTTTCTTTTGTTCATAGTATGTGGCTATTAAACAGTGATTGTTGTGGTATATATAGTCTTTTTTTTTTAAAGATTTATTTATTAATGCATACAAGCGGGGGTACAGGCCAGAGGCATGGGGCGGTGAGAGGGTTCACCAGAGACAGAGTGGGGAGCAGAACAGGCAGATCAACAGAAATACACTGCTGAGGGGAGCAGCGGGTGAGGCAGGAGAGGTCTGCTATGCCATGCGGGAATCTTCCAGGCAGGGCAGTGAACTCGCGTCACTGCTGCTGACAGCTCCACAGCGCAGTACTTAACTGCTGCGTCACCAGGGAGGCTCTGTGGTATATATATTCTTAAGAGACTCTTAAGTGGGATTTAGTGAGAATCTGTACTTCTTTATAAGATTAATATCCCAAAATAATACCAATGTTTTTATTTTTCTGAAATAAAATGTTAGTCCCTTAAAAATGACTTTTATTATTTCAATAGTGTATAGCACACCACACATTTCTAAAAAGTTTTATGGATTGCCATTCATGTACTTTTTAATGACCCTATAGGATAATATTTGGTCCTTTGAAGGATTTTCTTGATTTCTGGATACAAAAGTTATTCTAGTCAATTCCGATGGGTGATAAAGCTGTGAAATACCAGTCTGTCTGAACTAAAAAGTAGGTAGGTTAGAGAAGACTGAAATTTTTATATAGCCCATTAGAAGTAATCTAAAGGAGAATTTTTTCAACACTGTATATTTCAAGAAACACACTTAGGAAACTTGTTATCCACTTAACAGGTTTAAACCCTCCCACTTACCGATGTATCACTACTACTGCTGGCTGCATTGAAAGGATCAGTACTTGAAGTGGCAAAAGGATCAGTAGATGATTGCTTGAAGAAACAGTCAGATGCAAATGGATCTGAGCCTTTGAAAGGATCACCTCCAAATGGATCTAAGAAAATACAGCACAAATATAAAAACTTAAATGATAATTGCTTTAATTAAAGGACATTTTGAACTACAAAATCAAAATACTCTGTAGTATGATATAAAGTATAGACAGTTGTACCTAGTTAAATAGCTTTATTTAACATTATTTTCTACTTGTTCATCATTCACCCAAAGCAGGTCAATAATTCCAACACTTACTACACAAATTGTTATCTGTATGCTAGGTTTAAGTAATTCCTTTAAAGTGGGAATTCTAATTTGGGTGAGGGCCACAAATTCCTTTGTGATTTTGGTAAAATATACAACGTCTGTCACCTAATAAACTTACTTTTAATGTTAGCGTACAATTTCAAGGAACTCCATTTTAAGACCCTGAGTCTATGCCATTGTAATTAAAAAAAAATAACCAAGACTTTTAAATGTATTTCTCTCTCTGAGCTCAAAAATAAACAGTTTGGAACAGGTCTAGGAAGCAAACTTAAATGGTACAAAGATATGCTTCCTTTAATGTACAAATCCCAGGAAAAGAATACCTTAAAAAGCCTGACATAGTAATTCTTTGAGATGTTTCCACTTCCTCATCCATATGAACATGCTGTTATCTTAGGAAAACTAAGTTCTAAATTCTGTAGAGTGTAGATCATTATACTCATCTAATCACTGGCTAATAAGGAGAAGGCAGTGTAAATATCATTAAAAGCAACAAAATATAAACACTAATCAATTTTTAGAAAGCAAAGCTAACAAGTTTATTTAGCAAATTACAAGAATCTACCACTTTCTCTCTGAAAATACCAAGAAAATACAACATGTTAGTGGGAACTTAAATTAGTTTCAAACTAATAAAAAGGAAAAGTCCATTTCCTATAATTACCCAATTGTGACCTCCCATTCCTAAATATATCATCAGTTCATAATTAAGCAGAATCCAATTATAGCTAAAGTGATTCTTAATAATATACTGACCAACTTTCCCAAAAGGATCATCTTTGAAAGGATCACCTGTGATAAAATAAGCAGAAGTCAAAATAACAATATTTACTACTGTGGTACTATTACTTAAAGGGTAACTTTAATACAAAGTAGTTTTCATCAGCCCTAGCTCAAAGTAGCTGAAATAATGCACACAATCCACCTTTAGGAAACATTTAAAATAATGAAGAGTTAAAGGGGGCACAAACACACCTTGTGAAAGAGACAAGTCTGAATTAGAGTCACCTATACTTACTCCTTGATCATAAATCGAGATTATAAATGGAAGGGAAATGGCAATAATTTAATGAGTAAAATCTCTACTTTTCACAAGAGTACTGGATATTAACAAGGTATTAACATTACCACTGCATAAACGAAGACAGTAAACTTCAATGAAATAAAAAAAAAATCTTAAAGAATAGAAGTGTCCCTTACTATTTGATTTCTAAGAAGTGTCAAGACAATTCACTGGGAAAAGATTAGTCTTCCCAGTAAATGATGATAAGAGAACTAGGTATCTATCTCATATACTAATATTAACTCAAAATGGATCAAACACATAAAGATAACTACAAAACTCTGAACAAGAAAACCTAAGAGTAAGTTTTCATGACATTTGGATGTTAGATATGACATCAAGAGCACAGTAACAAAAGAAAAAAACAAATTTGATTTTATCAAAATTGAGGCAACAGACTATAATGGGTATGGAGTGACAAAGGTGTTCCAAAATTGGACTCTGGTGATGATTATGCAACTCTGAATATTCCAAAGCCATTTATTTATGTGTACAATAAATATACAATTGATATACCTTTAAACACTTTATATATCTCAATAAAGTGGTTTTTTAAGTGATCTATGAACTAGGCTCATTTCTGCTACAACTCTAAGCAAGGTTTTTTTATGTGCTTTAGTGTTCCAACTTTAAAAATTATATAAACTGACCTGTCATTTTCATAATATATAAGTAAAATGCAAAAAAGTAGTGTTTACATTTACACAAGTGGTATTTTAAAAAGTATTTATATTTGCACAAGTGGTATTTAAGAGAGTACACTGATGCCAGATATTTTAACTCACTGTATTTCTTCAAGACTGTAGGTACCTTAAGGGCAGGGATCAGGCTTTAGCTACTGTAGCTTCCATTTTAAAAGACACCGTATTAGCACTTTCAGTAACCACTGCCAGTTGCCTAAGAATGCCCAATCTCCTCTCAGTCTATAATAACACTTTCATTTGGTCCTTATTCTGAAGAAAAAACACACTCTTAATCAGGTGCTCCTAAACATAATCAAAGGCTTAGCCCCAGGATTTAGTTGCCTGAAGAGGACAAATACTAGAAAATCTGAGTATATTAAATCTCTACTCCCCCTTTCTTTATTTATAACAAGAGGGCTCTCAAAACTAAATTCCTAATTATTGTATAGATTATATATATTTAAAAGCCTTTTTTGGGTAAATATATAATACAAAAATAAGAGTACTTACTGCCGACAAATGGATCAGACTGGAAAAAATCCAAGTTTGAATCTGTAACTGGTTCTGTCAGGGAACTTGATTCTACATTAAATGGATCATCCTAAAAACAATTTTTAATTAAAAATATTTTGTGAATAAAAATTTTGAAATATATAAAAATTTTAAAATATGCTTTGAAAAATCAACTTTATGTAGTCATAAAGTCCACTTAAATAATATAAACCACTCCCATCTAGAAAAAACAGTGAGAAGATCATTTAATATAAAATTATTTTTACCTCTTTTGAATCTCTGTCACTGTTAAATTCAGGACAAACTTTTTCATCAACAGGAGCAGACACCACTTCATTCTCATCAGTCACACCAGAAGGCATTATTTCAGGACTACTTCTTGCCTACAAAATAATGCTACATGGACTAACAATGCATTTTATACTTGGCAGAGGAAACTGACAAGGGATAACCAAAAGCTACTAACATTTTTTTTAAAAAACAAGCAGATTCTCCTAAAATCTTTCTTGGGAAAATGGCATCACCAGCATTAAAATCACTCAGACCAAAAGACTTCAAGTCACCCTTACCACACCCCCTCGGTCATTCCCCTAGCTAGCTTCCCAGTCTTGGTAAGTCTACTTTCTACCTCTTTCTCAAATCCTTCCCTTCCTCTCTATTCTCATCATCATCATTTATAATCCTCTGTCACTATGACCCATTTGCAGTATTAACATCATTTTTTATATAGATTACTATAACCCACCAACTGTCTTCTTATCTCCAATATGTGCTCTTCTAATCTGTCATTTTTCAGATCTGTAAAGTAATAGATGTGAACCCATCATGACCCTTCTGGTTAAGTTCTTCATCACTTTCTGGATTTAGACCAGTAGGTAATAAGGCTTAAGAAGTGATAGGGATAATTTCCATTTCATACTACCATATATCTTTAAAGGATAACCTACTAGTCTGCTTTTTGTGCTTAGAAGAATATTGTATAATGAAAAAAAAAAAGAAGAATATTGTATAATGTATCCAAGACTACAATGCCTAAACAAAATCAGTCTTGCTAATTTTACATCTTTAATAGCTATCAAACTTGATTTTTCCCCCTCATTATCCCTCTTGCAATGCTTAAGTTTAGACTAAAACAACTCTCACAAAGACCATTCTACCAGTCTCCTAACATATTTCTAAGTGTCCAGTCACACACTCCATATCCATTTTCCACATTTTTCATTTTTTTTTAAAGATAATGTTTTTAAAAATATATTTATTTATGCATAGAAGAACTGAGGTGTAGACCAGATATATGGGGGTGATAAGGTGAGAGGATCCACCAGAGACACAGTGGGGAGCAGAACAGGTGGCTCTACCAAAATACACTGCTGAGGGGAGAGTGGGCCAGAAAGGAGAGGTCTGCTGTGCCATGTGGGTCAGTTCCCTGGCTGAGGGACAGAACTCAGGAGTGCTAGCATGATAGCGCTGAAACTTAACCCCTACACCACCAGGGAGGCCCCTTCCATATTTTTCAAAAGGTAAATGTAATAGTGTCACTTAATGTTTTAAATTCTTCAACAGCTACTCACTGGAAGAAGATAGAACTGCAGTAAGCTTTAAGATAAATCCAGATTTTTTACTTTGTGGCCTTTCTAACCTAAAAGTTTTCATTTTTATGTAGGTACAAATTACAATCACCTACATAATTTGTTTTTAAAATATTCCCACCAATGTGAACTGGTCCAACCACTATGGAAAGCTATATGGCGATTCCTCAAACTCCTAAACATGGAGCTCCCATACGACCCAGCAATACCACTTTTGGGAATTTACCCAAAGGACACAAAAACACTAATCCGAAAGGATACATGCACCCGTATGTTCATTGTGGCACTATTCACAATAGCAAAGGTATGGAAGCAACCCAGATGTCCAAAAATAGATGATTGGATCCAGAAGATGTGGTACATATACACGATGGAATACTACTCAGCATGGAAAGAAGATAAACACATGCAATTTGCAGCGACATGGATGGAATTAGAGGGAATCATACTCAGTGAAATAAGCCAGAAAGAAAAAGAAAAATATCGAATGGTTTCACTTATAACAGGACTATAGGAAAACCAAATAGGAGAGACACTCAGCCGGGGGGGGGGGGGGGGGGGAGGATAAGGGCACAAAATGGAATAGAAAAGAACACAAAGGGACCATGGAGATGGATCACGGGTGAATTGGTGGTGGGCTACCCAAGGGGAATACAAAATGTAGAAGACATAAATAACAATACTAAATAAATAAATAAATAAATAAATAAATAAATAAAATAAACTATTCCCACCCCAGAAACTCGAGATCAGAAACTTCAGAGAAGGGCAAAGGCATCCATATTATAATAAAGTACCAGAGAAAATTCAGGCATCCACAAAGAGAGAGTCTCATCTGCTACCAGCACTCTCCCATTATCTAAGATATCCTTCAAAACTTCTCATGACCCTATACAGTTTGTTTTTTTCCATCTCATACTTAAGCTAATCCTGTTTTCTCTGCCAGGCATACAGCATGCATCCTTTACTTTGTTTAATCTTTCTCACTTCAAAGCTCACTTACAATGTTTTTCCTACAAAACCTTCTCTGAGCCCTCTCCAACTGTTCTACCTGAATATCCTATGCGTCCTTTAACACGATCCTCTAACACAGTCTACTAGACTATATGCTGTGAAGAGAGGGTTAAAGGTTCTTTTTCTCTGTAGCTCTCACACATAATACTGGGGCACTCTTGCACACAGTTGGTGCTCTCTAAATAACTGGTAAATATCTTCAAAGCTATGAAATAATTATTTTCAGTTTTGGGGCTGAGTACTTAAAAATGTTTTTAAATATTACTACCTATGAAACTATTATTTTCAAAAAATGCTCTGTAAGAAATCGATGAACTAAAATATTTTTACACTGTTAAAAATGTTGGAACTGTGGGATCAGTACCCACTCTTTGCCTCTTAAAAAAACTGAACTGTCCTCAGATGAAGTGGTGCCATACATCTATATACATTAGGTATCATGGCAACAAAAATTTGAATTGATTCAACTTTTTTCTGTCGTTAATTGTGAAGGTTATGGAACCACTAGACTTACTGGTGACTCCTGGTGTATGGGCTCAGACTCCAGGTTGCTCTGACCTTCAGCAGGCTCATTAAGGTTGGTTGTTTCACTGCTGCTGGTGCTTAGGCTGCAATAATCTGTAGCACCATTTACAAGATTGCTGTGTGGGTTATTGCACCAATTTAATTGATTATTGTGGTTTTCTAGCTCTTTCATTTCCATCAGTTTCATTTGCATCTGTCAACACAAAGTAGAAATACAAAACAGAATTTATTACTAGAAAGGCATGCAACAGAATAACGGTCATACTCCTAGACTTGGTCAAGAATAAATTTGCTTCTATTAAGGAGAATCCTCTGGTATAGTAGCATGACTTAGAGAAAAGATTTCAGTAATCCATTCCAGTACCTACTCCTTATGAAATTCCAATATATGTGGGTTTGCATTTCTGCATCTTATAAAAGCTCTAAGAACTTGTATATTGTAGTGGGAAACAAATGTAAATCTAGCTCTGTCGCCTTTTAATTAGATGACCGTAGTCAAAGCCCCTCTTTAAGTCTCCATTTCTTTCTTTCTTTTTTTAATTGTTATTTATATCTTTTACATTTTGTATTCCCCTTGGGTAACCCACCACCAATTCACCATCCATCCATCTCCATGGTCCCTTGTATCCTTTTCTACTCCATTTTGTGCCTTTATCCACCCCCCCCAACCCCCAACCCCAGTGATCTCTCCAATTTGGTTTCCCTATAGTCCTGTCTCCATTTCTTAATCCGTAAAGGGAGTAATAACTATCTCCACAAATGATTGTGTTTTTTTTCCCCCACAGATGACTGTTATGTAAGCAAAACAGAAATGATGGACAATGTGTGTAAATATGCCTAACATCTATCATTTCCCTCAATTATAGTAATGAATTTGCTACTAATTCACCCCATTTAAAAAAAGTTATAATCTCTCTGAAAGACTACAACTTTTGTTTATTTTATATCTCCAACATCTATTAGAAATGATGCATCCTGTAAGTGCTTCATACATGTTCACTGAACTAATACAAGCATTGAGGTTTTAAATTTAAATAGTGGCACCAACAAGCATATGTGAGCTACTAAACTGCCTTCTATTTAGAATTTAAACTATTACTCCAAAAATACTACACTTTCAAAACATACAACATATATGTTATATGTACTCCTAGTGCTATAGAGCAGTTGCTTATGTTTTTTCCTTTAATTTTTAGAAATATATTTTATATCCTAGCCCAGCAAATATACATGTACATATATATATGGTTATGTCCCTTTGTATATATGTATGTGTATATATAAATTAAACATGTTATATAGACATATATAGACACATGCATGCATATGTATTTACACAAACACACATGCATATAGACACAGATGCATGTATGCATATATACATGCACACACATGCACATACACTGGTGAAAGTTTCACAAAGCAATACTTATCCTTACTCCATGTAATACACTGTTTCCTGTTTTATTTCATTAAAAAAATTAAAACAATTTCAAATCTACCTTGCAATCTAAAATTTAAAATCTTAACACTAAAATAATACCCATCAAATTGATGAAGCAAAAAGTGGAAACACTTGCCATCAAAGAGTCCATCAAAGAGAAGAGTTTGTTCCTTAAAGGTGTTTCTGAGATACTTGATAGACTCTTCAACAAAAGTTGGCTTCCCTATGTCTGGTTTTCTCATGCACCTGTCACTAAGTCTGTGTTCTTCCTTAGTCTCAACATAAACTTAGAGGACACAGGAAAAAAAAACACATACAACCAACACAAACTCTCTGCAACTCATGCAAGAAAAGTGCAATAAACTATGAGAACACCAGAAATACTTAGATAAAATAGTATGTATTATAAAGTTAAGGACAGAGGTTCTTTGGGTTTTCTTTGCTCCAAATATTATGTAAGAAGATGAAAATTCAGGAAGTCAGAGAAATTTTCCTTAGTTACTCCTTTTTTCCAGGAAAGCTATAGGTTAGCAGATAAGTTCTAGTGAGGAATGAAAAGTCTCAGGCTGATTTACAACCAGATTTTCCCATTTTTTTAGATCCATGGGAATACAATGCCTTCTGTGGGAAAGATAGATAAGTGACTGAGTAAAATCTAAGAAAGTGGTACGCTTATGCTTAAGGTTTGGAGATCAGACATAAGGATATAATTCTTTCCAAAGATATCAAGTATATTCTGGCACACTTGCTAATGTAGTTTGCTAAGGCTATTTTCCTTGCTAACAAACATTACTTTATTACTCAGTAGTAATAAATAATACCCAGAGACCTTTCTACTCTTCTCACTTATAAGCCTTCCTTTGAAGGAACTACCCTTTCAAAAAAGACAAGAACGTGAAAAGAAGAGTCAAAGATTAGACAAAAATTATTTGCAAATACCTGATAACAGACTTATATCCAGAATAAATACATATTTTGACTCTTTACATTTATAAGACAAACAACCCAATTTTTTAATGGGCAAAAGACTTTTAAAAGTTTAAGAAGATCTGAACTCCAGACTGTGGTTCGTTTAAAGTCTATGTAACCATAGGCATGTCACCTAACCTCCTTTGGTTTCAATTTGTTCAAATTCAGAATGAAAGAAATGGGTTACATGATCTCTGCACCTATCTAACTGTCTTACGATTATCTCTCTACACAGTATTGTTCTCTATTTAGGGAAGCCTAGAAATAAAAAACAAAGGACCTATACTCTACACTAATCACAATACTACAAATTTATTGCTATAAAGAACAATTTCCTAATTAAAAACAGAAAGGTTTTCAAATGAGCAAAACTGATTTTTAAGATTAGAATCACAAAAGGGAAGACACTAGATTATTTTTTATAAAAATGAGAAACACTTATTGAGCATTTATGTACCAAACACTAAGCTGAAAAGTCTCACAGATTTTGCCTCGTAATCCTTACAGCAGCACTATGAAGGTTATTGTTAATTCTCTAAATTGAAAGATGAGGAATCTGATACTAAAGTGACTCAGATTATAAGTGGCAGATCCAACTTTAAAACCTAAACTATCCAAGTACATAGCCCACACTCTTAGCCCCTACTCCAATGACAGTCATCATGTGCACAGAAAGCACAGTAAGTAGTTTTAACTTGACAGATGACAAGAAATCTATTTGTATAAAATGACTGAAAAAAGAATAATGAACTGGGAAGAAAGATGGGACAGAAAAGTATTACTTACTAATAGATGTGTGAGGGCACATGTGAGCCCATTTCTCGTTGCCACAAAGACTTACCGAATTGATTTCCTGCTGCGAATCTTGCAGGTGCTGCTGAAGAGGTCCCAGTTGAGCCTTCCCTGACTCCACACTCTCCTCCAGTTCTGCTGTTTCTTGCTGTAGGCGACTCAGCTCTTCCCTAGCTTTGACCAGTTCTTCTTCATAAGTGGAAATTTGCGATTCTTGGTTTGTTAATTCAGCTTTCAGGGATGAAATCTGTAGTATGAAAGTGAGTGAGAGAAAAGAGAGACTGAAAAAAGAGTTGTCATTAAAATGTTTCATAATGCAATACATTTATTTGTTTGGCTTACGATTTAGGCTGTTTTTTTGATGTATGGTTTTGGTAGAAGAAGGTAATTCTGTGAGGGAGAAAGGCAAGTTGAAGGTATAGGTACTACACTGCAAAACTAATTTGGAAAAATAATACAGCAAGTGCCCCATTTAGATTCTGAATGAATCTTGTTCCATTTCTTCCCTGTGAACAACTGCTAATTAGATTGCCATTTAGCAAGAAGAAGCAGCAAAGGAATGTTTTCATCTTAAGCTAGGAAAAGCAACTAAGGTAGAGATTAGCCAGAAGCCAACAGCCAGAATTTACCAGTTGGGCCTCCTCAGCGCATTTCTTTTTGACTTCCTTGAGCTGCTCCTCCAGCTGGGCTTTCTGTTCATCCAGTCCGTCAAGGAGCTCCTGTACTTGCTGTTTCTGGGCCTGTAGTTTTTGCAGATTAGTATTCTCCTTTTGAACTTCATCTTGAAGGTCCTGAAGTACAGGAAAATTAATACACTTCCTCACTTTGAAGGCAGGGAAAGTTAACAATTTTAAAAAGTCAATCTTAAGGGAAAATATAATACCATCGTATTAAGTACATTGAACTTGTTGACTGGAGGACTCATAGTTTTAAACACAATCTTTACTTGAGGACCTCTTCCCTAGACTCCATATTTACATACACAAGTTGCTTACTCAAATCTGTCCTTGGATATCTAACAGGCTTCTCTAACAAGTCAAAAAAGAATTGGCATTTCTCCCTCCAAATCTGCTTTATCTTTGATCTTTCCCCTCAGTTTCTCTGACCAAAAAGTAGAACACCTTCTTTGACTCCTTTTTTCTCTCATATCTCATCTCTAATCTGTAAGCAAATCTTGTTGCCTCTACCTTCAAAACAGATTTAGAAACTGATCACTTTTTTCCTTCAACCTTCGTCTAAGTTACTTTTATCTCTTTCCTGGATTGCTGACTTCCAACTGGTATCCCTGCTGTCACTCAAGCTACCTCTTTCAGTTTATTTTCAGCACAACAGTCATGGTTATAAGCCTATGTCAAATGATGTCACTCTTGTATTCAAATCACTGCTCTGACTCCCCATTTCCCTCACTGTAAAAACTGAAGTCCTAACAATGACCCTACATGATTCCATCTTTCAATTTCATTTCCTACCTCTCCTCTTACTTGTTATATTTCAGCCACACTGGCCTCACTGCTGTTCCTCAAATGTGCGAGTTATGCTCCCTTCTCAGGATCTGATTATCCCCTCTCCCTAGAAAGTTCTTTCCCCAAGTATCCACATGGCTCAATTCCCACTTCATAAGTCTTTACTCAACTTCTAGTGAGACCCTCCTCAACACCACCTTCCTCCCTAACTCTCCTTAATATAGAGCATATTGATTTTATTAACTTTCTGTAACGGCTTTACTGAGATAATTCACATACCATACAATTCACCCATTTAAAGCATACAATTCAATAGTGTTTAGTATATTTATATATTTATATAGATAGTATATTTATAGATTTTAACTATCACAACAATTTTAGGACATTTTCACCATCCCCCAAAAGAAACCCCATACCCATTAATTAGTAAGTCACTCCCCCGTTCCCTCCTAATCAACGCAGCCCCAGGAAATCACCAATTCACTTTTTATCTCTATAGCTTTGTCTATCCTGGATATTTTATATAAATGAAATCATAGAACAAGTGATTTTTTTGGTGACTGGTTTCTTTGTGACTTAACATGTTTTCAAGTTTCATCTGTGTTGGCATAAAATACTACAATTATTTTTTTTAAAGATTTATTTATTTATACATACAAGAACAAGGGTATAGGTCAGAGGTGTGGGGCGGTAAGAGGATTCACCAGAGACAGAGTGGGGAGCAGAACAGGTAGATCAACTGTAGTACACTGCTGAGGGGAGCAGCAGACAAGGCAGGAGAGCTCTGCTGCGCCATGTGGGAATCTCCCTGGCTGTGGATCGAACTCGTGCTGCAGTGGCTGTGGGCAGTCTCATAGGCTGAGACTCAACCCACTGCGCTACCAGGGAGGCCCCTAATACAATTACTTTAAATGGCTTTACAGAGGCATAACTTACATACATAAAATTTGCCCACTCTAAGTATACAATCCAGATTTAGAACACTTTCACTGTCTAAAAATTTCCTTCATATACTTCTGTGGTGGTCTATCCTCATTCCCATTTCAAGTCTCAGGGAACCAATGATCTGCTTTCTATCATTATAATTTTGCCTTTTGTAGATATTTCACACAAATGGAATTGTATAATCTGTAGTCTATTATAACTGGCTACCTGATATATCTGTGAGATTCATCTGTATTGTTGGCACGTGTAAGTAGGCTGTCTTTATTTACTTCTAATTAATACTCCACTGTAAGGATATACAGTTGATAGAAACTTTTTGGCTATTATGAATACTACAGTGTATAATTTATCTTGTAGTCTATTTCCACTAGAAAGTAAACTCCTTAAGTCAGGGAATATTTATTAATTTTTTCACTCCCATATTCCCAGTTCCCAGTATATAGGAGGTATTCCATAAGTATTTAGTGAATGATGAATGACATCATAAAGATGTCAATTCTTTCCTAATTAATGCATACATTCCAATAAAAATACAAACAAGGTTTTGCAAAGAGCTTGACAAACTGATTCTAAAAAAATTTACAAGAACGGAGGCGGGGGGGTGGGGGAAGCACTATAAAATGTAAAAGGGGGACTTCCCGGTGGCGCAATGGGTTAAGTCTCAGCACCATGAAGCTATCCGTGGCCACTGAAGCATGAGTTCTATCCCCGGCCAGGGAACTTCCCACATGGTGCAGCAGACCTCTCTGCCTCGCCCCCTGGTCCCCTCAGCAGTGTACTTCAGTCAATCTGCCTGTTCTGCTCCCCACTCTGTCTCTGGTGAATCCTCTCACCACCCCACACCTCTGGCCTATAATCCAGCTCTTGTATGCATAAATAAATAAATCTTTAAAATATATATATATATAAAAGAACTTACTTCATTATATGAATTATTGGAACACTAAAACAATTAAGACAGTTTGGTATTGAAGCAAGATAGCCAAATACATCAAAGGAATAGAAAAGAGAATTTAAATACAAATCTAGGCATATGAAGAAAAAGTGATGGAAAGACATGCATGACATTAAAATTCACTGGAGGAAAATAACTATTCAGTAAATGATGTTGAGTATACCTTTATGGAAAAAAAAATATGTCTGTAAATAACACCAAAAGAAAAATTAAATACAAAAGACAAAACTTTAAACTATATAGAGGAAAATACAGATTTCATTGTAGAAAAGACTTTCTTAAAATAAAAAAATGATAACTATTTTGAAAATGCTTTATCTATGTGCCAGACTTTAATGATAAAGGCTACAGAGATTTAAAAAACATGATGGGAAATGTCTGTACCCTCTGCTTAATTTTGCTGTGAACCTAAAACTACTCTAAAAACTAAAGTTTATTTTTAAAAATATAAGGGAGACCTTGGGAGATAAAGGAAAAGCAGTCATGGCAATCATAATGACCAGCATGAAGTAGCATCACAATGGCTTGATTTACATACTCTCTGACACTAGGGAGTTCCTCAAATGAACCACGGAACATCACTGAGTGTTTATTTTCCCAATTCTAAGGAGGGTGGTACATTACAGGATGCATAGGAGAGAGATTAATTCACTATATATAAAGTATTCCATAGGGAAATAGGATGCAGTTCTCTCTAGGAAATGCAGGTAAGAAAGAAGGGTCTGATAATTCTAAGGCATGTGTTGGCAGGTGGGCAGAGAGATCAAAAAGAGTGAAGGAAAACTGTGAAAACAAATTTTTAAAAACAACAGTATCTTTTAATAATACAGTACTCAAAAATCCCAATAATCTTTTACCAGAATACAAATCTAAAGAATAAGAAACACTTAGAAGGTCTCTGAATTATTGCAAGATTTATCCAAGATAGGATCATCATCATCATAGCAAACACTTCCAGAATCACTTACACTGTGTTCAGTACTGTTACAGGCTCTCTACATACACTAACTTATAATCACATAATCTATATGGCAGGTACTATTATTTTTCACATTTTAGAGATAAGAAAACTGAGGCAAAGATGGGCAAGTAATTCGTTCAAAGTTAAAGTTAGATAGCAAATAATTCAAACTAGGTTCTGAATCTAGAGTCTTAAACTCTTAACCACCATGCTATATACTATCTGTAGACTAAATGTATCACACACCTGTGCCACCGTTTTTCAAATATATGTAGGTGTTTCTGTGATTAAACAAAACATTAAACAATTATTTTGGTAATTGTTTTTTATCTTATATTTTCTCAACTAACTGATAAATCTAAAAGTGCAATTAGATCATACCATGTTTTTTTTTAAAAAATTTCCTTTAAGAGAGTTAACATGATAGATGATCATGAAAGACTCTTCTAGTGCTAACATTCCTTGAGTCTAAGTAATCACAGATGATACGTAACGGTAAGATTTACTAATACTTTGTACCATTTACTTACCAGCATGCCTAAATTTTGATCTTGCTTACACTATTAACTGATCCTCACTCAAAATGGAGATAGTTTTAGATATCCACCTGGCATTGGCTTTCAATAAATACATGTCGACTTTATTGTCCCTCCCAGGATTCCTAATTGTCTTTTCTGCCTTTGATTCTTTCTATTCCAAGTGTCCAACTTTAAAAAAAAAAAAAACACTGCAAATAAAATTTCTTTCATTACTCTGCTACTTCAAAAGTATCTGTAGGCTAATGTAAAGCTGGCTACAAGACACATAAACTTTCCAATCTGGGTCCTACATTATTCTTTCTATTCTTCTACTATTCTCTTTTCCTTATATTCACCTGTCTCAACCTCAACAAACCCTTTTTCTTTTTCCAATAGACAATATACTTCAATATCCTTGTTTTTCCCACGCCATTATCTCTGTCTTGAATGCCCTATCCCTAACTCTATCTGGAAACTCACTATTTGTTTTTCAAAGCCCAGCCGAATTTAATGTCTTCTAACCTTACCTGTGCCCTTACAGCTGTATGTACCTAACCTCTACTATTACACTTAGAATTATGTATTACAGCACATTATGTATTACAGCAAATTATGTGTTATAGTACATTATGTATTATAGTAAATGCAAACTGCTGAAAGGACAGAGCCAATGCCTCACTTTTCTGTGAGGTTCTATAATCTAGTACAAGGCCTAGTGCATTCCAGATGATTAATTAAGCAAAAAATTGTATCTACCATAAGGACTCTAGCATCTGGGAGAAACTACTAGGAAATGTGCCTGAGGTTGACAGAAAGCACTTCATGTTCTTTCAGTTTACAGTAAAATGCTTCACTCTATATTTAAGCTATAACTAAATAAAAATACTAGGCTCAAATCAACCTATGATAAGTGCTTCTCTTGAAAATAATATATAAAATTCTACTGATTCAGTATTTTTACAGTCAATAAACCAAGACTGATTTGACACTTAAAATTTCCATTACATAAAAATAATCTTTACTGCTTTGGCATGTCACTGCGGCATGGATTCTCCTTGTGTTTTTAAGTTTATAGATTTGGTTTTTGCATTTTATTCTGTACTACTCCTTAAATTCAGGAAGGAAGAATAACAACTTCACTTTAAAACATAGCTTGAAAAACTACAATGGTTTGAAATTCAGTTATGAACTGCTTTAGGGCAATTAGCAGACAATTTGGGGAGATACTTTTCCTCCTAGCACCATGACCCAGTTTGCTGTTAACCTCAAAGAGAAGGCCCCAGCACTGGTAAACACTTTTATAACTTTCCTTGAAGCCTCATTTGGACATATTTGGCCACATTTTGGCACTATACCAAGGTTGAACTGGTTCCGCCTACCTTGGCTGAGATCCCTACAGCAATTGAGAATTTGAAGGAAAAAAAGTCAATAATGCTCAAATTAGCAGCTTAAAAAATTTCAGTTAAGGAAGTTCTCCTAACTGGGTTGGTTGGTGGTCATGAAAATGTGGATATGGTTTTATGTGGGCGAGAACATTGGCAACCAGGACATCATTGCATACAATGTTTGAAGACCAATCTTTAACATCTGTTATATTTGGTTTATTATCAATGTTCTTGGATCATGTATGATTAGATGGATATTTGAATAAAATGAAATATGTCAAAAATATTTTAAAATAATGTCACCTTCAGATCTAAATTTATTAATATAAAACCATTGTAAATACTTTATTCTGCTCATATTATCATTATACATTTTTACATAATGCTGTATTAGCCCTATAAGCATTTTTAAAGAAATCTGGAAAAATACTTTTTCTCCTTCCCTTTAATTAAAAATGTTTGGGGTGGGAATAGGAAAAATATCCGTCATCTATCTCTAGCCTCAAATATTCTGTTCTGACCTCCCACCTATTCTCAAACCCTAAAGAGATATTTTGGACCTAACATCTCTAATATCTATTTTTTATAATTAGATGTAATTTTGACACCTCTATTTTTATTGTAAATCTAATTAAGAAAGATAAAATTTACCCTAAAAGGATCACATAATAAAAGAAAATGTCTAGGACGTAATACTAAGTTTAATACAAAGTGATTTACAATAACATCACAAACACATAGCCATTTTTATGTGTATTCATAGAAAATGTTAGCAAAGGCTCTTTCTAGCATGTGAAATTGCTTTTTTTTCCTTTTTGTACTTCTCTATATTTTACAAGATTATCAGGGACTCATATTATTACCTTTACAATCATAAATGTGAAGTTTGCATTTTTGTAAGTGCCACATAGCTCTCCAACCTCCCCCCATCCCCACCCTTGACTATAGAGTGGCAGTTTGTCCTAATAAGCAGTGTTTTCTACTAAACTAGGATAATTTTTTCCTTAACCTTAAGGTAGCTCATTGGAAAAATCCCTTCCTGAGTCAGTGCACCTCAGTGTTATCATAGGCTATCCCATCCAGTGAGGTGATGGGAGATACCTGCAGACCACCTTCCTAGTTCTGCTCTATTTTCCATGATCCTGTTCCACTTGCCTGCCTACCTGTGCCATCAGCAGCAAAAGAAAGGAGGACAGCAGCAGAGAATGGCAAGGATGAAATAAACCAGACTACTGTAATGCAGTGCCAAGTTTCATTTTAGAAAAATACCAAAGCAAGGCATATTCAAGTTCCTTATTCAGGAGTGAAGGGATACCGAGCTGAGATCTTGGCTTTATTTATTTATTTTATTTATTTTTTTTTTCTAAGATTCATTCATTTACACATATAAGCTGGGGCACAGGCCAGAGGCGTGGGGCGGCGAGAGGGTCCACCAGAGACAGAGTGGGGAGCAGAACAGGCAGACCAGAAATACACTGCTGAGGGGAGCAGTGGGTGAGGCAGGAGAGGTCTGCCGGGCCATGTGGGATCCTCCCCCCTTGGGCGTCAAACTCGCATTGTGCGCTGCCGACAGCTCCACAGCGCAACGCCCAACCACCGCGCCACCAAGGAGGCCCTTGGCTTTATTTTTTATTAAAAAAAAAATTTCCAAGGAAAATGATCTGCTTTTTAGAAATCATGTAAGTTATTAAAAATAACAAACTTATCCCATCCCTCCATACCCCCATGAAGTGCTATGGGGAGTAGTAGAAAATTTTTAAAATACACAAAAACTCTTAGCTACATAAAATAGTAAAATAATTCATTTTTATCAGCCTAAGTCAGTTGTACAAATGAAGAAGTAACTTGAGCATTAAGTCTATGAAATATAAGATTTAATGAATATATCTGTATGTTTCACACAAAATAGAGTAAATAACAAAAAAGGACACTAATTTAAGAATAAAATACTTACATAATAAAGAAACCCAAGGCATACATACGGGCATACACTTATATTAGTATACCTGTATCTCAAGAATTGTTAAAGTCGAAAATCAATCAATGTAATCCAACACATCAACAAAAAGAAAAATAAAGACCATATGATCATATCAATAGATGCTGAGAAAGCATTTGACAAAGTACAACACCCATGTATGATAAAAGCCCTTGAAATCCTTGGGATAGAAGGAACATACCTCAACATAATAAAAGCCATATACGACAAACCCACGGCCAATATTATCC